>VMKM01004010.1:0-24343 GCA_008360985.2 Macquaria ambigua | reverse complement strand
CGTCAGTGTAGGGAATCATAGAATTTGGCATTTTCTTGATAAGAAGGAATCGCCTACTTTGTTTTCTTTCAGTAACTCTTGGAAAAGGTGATCTGCAATGGTAGCAAACAAGTTTGTCTCTGCAAAGACCATCACAACTCAGCTGTTTGAGATTGACACATGGCTGTGCTGGGGCACACATGATGTGTCAGTAGTAATGCAGTGTGGACGGTCAGAACTGTGCCTTGTGGTGTTGACTCTTTTGGTGACCTCCAGGGTAGTTCTATGACTGGACAACCAGACTGGTGTTGCCCGACTTATCTCCACCTCACATTTCAGCTCTGTGCCAGCACAGGAGTAACATGTGGCAGAACTCATAATTCTGCACTGCCCTATAGAAACATTCTGCATTTTGTGTATTCTGTGGAGAAGTAAGAATTCGTAAAGGCAGGCAAATCACATCTTTGGATCAACTATAGAAAAAGAAGGAATGTCTGAAAAAAGTCTAGAAGCCTTTTGACTATGTGCTGCCTGTTTTTGCCAGTGTTACTCAGTGATGGGGCTTTGAAAACAATCACACACCGAGAAGAGTTTGCCAACAGGAGGCTGCCGCACATGTACCAAAACCTGCAACTTAGGCTCTTGGAGTAGGGCAGCCTGCGTAAAAATGGCAACGAGTACCTGCCACATTCCGAAAAGCGCGTCGGAGACGGGATTCCGACCCACGCGTGCAGAGCACAACGGATTAGCAGTCCAGCGCCTTAACCAGTCGGCCGCCTCGTCTTGTCGAGGAGAAGTTCCTGCGCTCTGCCAGTTACCGTCAATAGGTCGTGTACAAGCCAAAAGTCAATAAGGCTCATGTTCTCACTTTACCTTACCAGGCCTTTCCTCTGGCAAAAGTTAACGGGTCAAGCCCACTCTTATATGCCAGTCGGTAGTCACACGAATTCAGCACTCCCAGCGAGAAAGATGTTTACAGGTTGCGCGGTAAATGAAGGGGAAAAAGAAAGTACAACTCTGCATTGGTCCTTGCTGCACCATGTCTTGCTATCCTACAGGCAAATGTGGGATCCAGTTCTCTGATTTTGTATGAAACTGAACTTTTAGACAGTGCATTTCTCATTGCAGAAATGCTTTATCTCATGTCCTATGTGTCCGTAGTCATTTTTCTCTGCAGTATAACTCAGAATAACGCCACAAAAGCACCACTTCCTAGTTCAATCTTTGGGTGCCTGAGTCCCGTGTAGAGGATTTGCTTGACACAGACCTCACGTTGCCAACAGGAGCAAAATGGTGGAACGCAGCCCTCAGTTTATTCACTGCAAAAAGGTGGGTGGATTTTTATAATCCAAAAAGTACACAAGTAGTAAAGTTTGCAGTTACATTTGTGTTCACTTTCCGCATCTGATGTGGCAAATCCCAAGTCAGTCAAGTCTTTTGACGTTGATGCAGAACTTAGGGATTTTCCCCCATGATTTGGTCACATCAATTTAAAATTGCTCTTGGCAGTTTCTACTATCAAGAACATTTCACTGACTCAAGAGGGTTCGAAGAGACAAGGTTTCACCGAGATTTGAACTCGGATCACTGGATTCAAAGTCCAGAGTGCTGACCATTACACCATGAAACCTAAAAGCAGCCGACGGGCTGATTGAGAAACCACGCAAAGTTGTCAATATTTGAAGTCTACTAGAAGCACCGAGTTAAATTCGATCGCATTTGCGTCTTGTCTTTTCCGTTCACACATCGATATGCCATCAAAAGCCCCTCAGCCAGAGCGTTGGTGGTATAGTGGCTAGCATAGCTGCCTTCCAAGCAGTTGACCCGGGTTCGATTCCCGGCCAACGCATTGATAGTTGTTGCCGTGGATATCTGCAAGTCACAGGTTAATGGACTTGCCCGGACTTTCTGTATTTCAGGGTTAACATCGTGTCAATAAAGGAATTGGGCATTTTGTGTGTGTCTTTAAACTGAGCACTTACCTAACTCCCTGCGCATGTTGGTGGAGACGATCTATCTGAGAGCTTTGCCAAACAGACACTTTCATCTGTACTACGTATTCAATTTCGTCAGTGTAGGGAATCATAGAATTTGGCATTTTCTTGATAAGAAGGAATCGCCTACTTTGTTTTCTTTCAGTAACTCTTGGAAAAGGTGATCTGCAATGGTAGCAAACAAGTTTGTCTCTGCAAAGACCATCACAACTCAGCTGTTTGAGATTGACACATGGCTGTGCTGGGGCACACATGATGTGTCAGTAGTAATGCAGTGTGGACGGTCAGAACTGTGCCTTGTGGTGTTGACTCTTTTGGTGACCTCCAGGGTAGTTCTATGACTGGACAACCAGACTGGTGTTGCCCGACTTATCTCCACCTCACATTTCAGCTCTGTGCCAGCACAGGAGTAACATGTGGCAGAAATCATAATTCTGCACTGCCCTATAGAAACATTCTGCATTTTGTGTATTCTGTGGAGAAGTAAGAATTCGTAAAGGCAGGCAAATCACATCTTTGGATCAACTATAGAAAAAGAAGGAATGTCTGAAAAAAGTCTAGAAGCCTTTTGACTGTGTGCTGCCTGTTTTTGCCAGTGTTACTCAGTGATGGGGCTTTGAAAACAATCACACACCGAGAAGAGTTTGCCAACAGGAGGCTGCCGCACATGTACCAAAACCTGCAACTTAGGCTCTTGGAGTAGGGCAGCCTGCGTAAAAATGGCAACGAGTACCTGCCACATTCCGTAAAGCGCGTCGGAGACGGGATTCCGACCCACGCGTGCAGAGCACAACGGATTAGCAGTCCAGCGCCTTAACCAGTCAGCCGTCCGCCTCGTCTTGTCGAGGAGAAGTTCCTGCGCTCTGCCAGTTACCGTCAATAGGTCGTGTACAAGCCAAAAGTCAATAAGGCTCATGTTCTCACTTTACCTTACCAGGCCTTTCCTCTGGCAAAAGTTAACGGGTCAAGCCCACTCTTATATGCCAGTCGGTAGTCACACGAATTCAGCACTCCCAGCGAGAAAGATGTTTACAGGTTGCGCGGTAAATGAAGGGGAAAAAGAAAGTACAACTCTGCATTGGTCCTTGCTGCACCATGTCTTGCTATCCTACAGGCAAATGTGGGATCCAGTTCTCTGATTTTGTATGAAACTGAACTTTTAGACAGTGCATTTCTCATTGCAGAAATGCTTTATCTCATGTCCTATGTGTCCGTAGTCATTTTTCTCTGCAGTATAACTCAGAATAACGCCACAAAAGCACCACTTCCTAGTTCAATCTTTGGGTGCCTGAGTCCCGTGTAGAGGATTTGCTTGACACAGACCTCACGTTGCCAACAGGAGCAAAATGGTGGAACGCAGCCCTCAGTTTATTCACTGCAAAAAGGTGGGTGGATTTTTATAATCCAAAAAGTACACAAGTAGTAAAGTTTGCAGTTACATTTGTGTTCACTTTCCGCATCTGATGTGGCAAATCCCAAGTCAGTCAAGTCTTTTGACGTTGATGCAGAACTTAGGGATTTTCCCCCATGATTTGGTCACATCAATTTAAAATTGCTCTTGGCAGTTTCTACTATCAAGAACATTTCACTGACTCAAGAGGGTTCGAAGAGACAAGGTTTCACCGAGATTTGAACTCGGATCACTGGATTCAAAGTCCAGAGTGCTGACCATTACACCATGAAACCTAAAAGTAGCCGATGGGCTGATTGAGAAACCACGCAAAGTTGTCAATATTTGAAGTCTACTAGAAGCACCAAGTCAAAGTCGATCATGTTTGCATCTTTGCTTTTCCATTCACACATTGATATGCCCTCAAAGAATCAGTCTGTGTATTGGTGATATAGTGGCTAGCATAGCTACTTTCTAAGCAGTTGACCGGGTTCTATTCCCAGCTAACGCATTGATAGTTGTTGCTGTAGATATCTGCAAGGTATAGACTCATGGACTTGTATGGACTTTCTGCATTTCTAGATTTTAGGGCTAACATTGTGTTAATAAAGGAATTGTGCATTTTGTGTGTGTCTGTAATAGGTGCAAAAAATGGAGGATCGCCCCCTCAGCACTGTAAATTAAGTTTCCAGGATCACGATTAGCTAGACACGCTACAATATGTTGTTTGCAGTCACGTGATTCCAATAATGCTCAAAATTCAGATTGTTTGCAGAAAGTGAAAGGCAGAGTGGCAGAATATTTATTAATTGTGTAGACCCAGTCAACGTGTGTAAAATCTGGAATCGCTCAATTCATTCTTAAATTATGGCTAAAAACCTATTTTAGGGTCATAATGACCTTTGAGTCAAAATTGTCACCTATTCAGTGTCTCACCAACTGTGAAATATGATCACAATCTCTCCTTCTGTTCCTGAGCTATGGTGTTGAATAATGGCCCAAAAAGTGTTTTTCCAGGACATTATGATGTCATAATAAAGTTGGCCTTTGACCTTGTGGGTAAAAAAAATGTCATCGCTTGTTACGACCCTTCCCCTTTCTGCCTGCAGTGGTTAGACTGGTCTCTCCCTGCAGGAGCTTGCAGTCAGGGAGGGTTGTTAAGGTGATTTGGTGGCACCTATGTAGTCCTCCACCAAGACTATGGGTACATCCCAAGTCTCTTATTTGATATCTCCTCGCTCTTCGCTTGAACCGGAAGTCGTTATGGTCCGCCATCTTGAAGGCCGTCCCAAAGCTCTTATTTCTGCTCGGAGGAGCGAGGATTGAGGAGCGAGGAGGGATCTCTGAGGAGCCATGAGCGAGAATACATGAGTGCAGCCTTCACGAAAGACTTTTACCGGCTGACACGCCCCCTTATTGGATATCAGTTATTGATTGGACGCTTCAGCTGATTGGTCTGATCAGATACTGTGAAAGTAAACTTTGTTGTGAGCTCATAACTTATCATTTATTCACATGTTAATCATCTATTCATAATCATTTGTTTGTATACTTAATATTTAGTAATTATATGATTGTATATTTACTTTAATTATTAATAGTTCCAGTTCTATTCATGTCTCTACTCTTGAACTCTTATCTAGTTTCATGTCTTCAGGTTTTATGTATGCTAAGCAACGTGACTCAACGTGAGGTCAAAGGTCAGCTATATGTTATAGAGATGTTTTTATGCTTTCCAGATGTGCGTTAACGGTCTTAGTATGTTTTTGAAAGTTCCTATAGGTTTAAACCTATCGAGCCATGTAACACTGACCAATGGAAAAGAGTTTCTTTGTCTCCAGAATACTACAAAAGCTGTATTCTTGTATCTTCTCTTGGAGATAGAGAGAGATGGCTGATGACTTCTGTTGTCTATCTCCTATTGTACAATATATTTTTGTCAACGATCTGTAAGTGTTTCTTGCATTTTGTTCAACTTAAGAGCATAGGCAGTTTTTCCACGACATAACTTGGGGGCTCGTCCGGGATCCACCAACCTGTCTCTGCTTCTCTGGAAGAGAACAAGCTGACCCTGGCCAGGCCAATCAATCAATGATTGGGGACCTTCCGGAGCCTACACAAAAAGGTTTTTTATCCAGAAGGCCTACGGTTGTTCTCTTTTCAGGCAGTGGAAGGCAGTAAGTGGATCCCTTTGTTTTTGAAAATTGTTATAATTACTAAATGTGGAAAACTACATTTTTATGTTTTATAATCCAAATTTGATTATTAGGGGTTGAAACACTACTGGTTGTTGGTTGTCGTTGTTGTTTGTTCTGTTGCATGTGATGTGTAAACGCGCAATACGAGGCAAAACTATATAAATAGTAAGGAAGGATCCTTTAAGTTTTAATTGTAATAAGAATAATACAAGTTATAAAATTATTCATAATTATAATTATATATATATAAAATAAAGAAATAATTGGGGAGTATTATATTAGTTTATAATGAGATTATAACAAGATCGCCATGGATGTTACCAATTCACGTCATAAAAATTTAATTGGTCCTGCAAAGATTATGAGTGACAAATATGGTTCTGCTTCTATACAATATCTGTCAAAGTGGAATAAAAAGTCAGGATTTCCTCAACATGGAAGCTTTGATAAATCCACCATCAAAGCCTTGAAAATTAAAATGGCAAAAAGGTTTGAAGGCAAAATTAAGATAGCCAAGACACGTGCTTCTTCTAAGATGTTGAGCGTGTAAGTGTTTCTTGCATTTTGTTCAACTTAAGAGCATAGGCAGTTTTTCCACGACAATACATACAACAATCACTGGAGTTTGATACCGGAGTGAAGACATATAACAGATTAAACTCAAGTGTATCACTCCCAAGTTTTATATTTTATATTTTATTTTTATATAAGATATTTCTTTTCATGATCTGTTATTTCCCCCATTAACTTTTATTATGGATACACTTGAAGTCAGGGAGAGTACGAGAGTCTGTCTGTCAGCAAGAAATCCTTTGTACATCATTTATCGTCATTTCCATTCAGTCAAGTGTGAGGCTGATAATTGCTGAGCGTCAGGTTTGATATGAGTTACATAATTTCAATTTTCCCTGAAACATTTAGCGTAATAAATAATTTCCAATGTTCAAAAGACACCCTAATCATATTCTGGGTTATTCCATAATTATTACACCCATTATTACCCATTGTCTCTCTCTCATCTAGGATCCACACTGTCCAGGTTTTGGTTTGGTTAAACATTTTGCAGCCTGCACACACACACACACATTCCTCACTCATTCATACATTCCACTCACTACTGATGCAATTACTTCCCACACCTCATGCTCTTTTGTAAATAGTTATGTTTATTTCTAATAAAATCCTTAATTGGCACTTTAACCTGACTTGTCTCTGCTTTTTGTCACATGCATTGAGCCGGTTTGTGACATCACTTCATCGTTGTATCCCATTAAATATCTGTGTGAAATGTTGTCATAATTACTGCATCAATTCTTGAGTTATGGGCAAAAATCAAGGTAATTTTGAGGTCACAGTGAACTTGACCATTGAGTCAAAGTGTCACCAATTCATTGTCCGACCAATTGTGAAATATGGTCATCAAAAAATGTGTTTTATGAGGTCACAGTTACCTTGACCTTTGACAACCAAATTCTAATCAGTTCATCCTTGAGTCCAAGTGGACGTTTTTGCCAAATTTGAAGAAATTCTCTCAAGGTGTTCCTGAGTATGGGATGGATGGGCGGACGGACGAACAAACGGACAACCGGAAAACATAATGCCTCTGGCCACGGCTCTCGCCAGCATGGAGGCATAAATTATATTGGTAATATGACAGTTATTGTAAGTGAAGTCAAGGTATAGTGATATAGTACAAGTTTGTGTTTACTATGGTTGATCCAGATAGATAATATTAAGTAGTATCCGTAACAAAAAGACCACTGGTTTGACAAGAAGAGGGAAGGTTTCACCCTGGGCATTTTCACCACCCTATGACATTTCACAGGCATCTCTTGATTGATTGCACCTGTGTCTTGTTACTCACCTGTGTCACATTTCAGACAATTGCTGGAAAAAAAGAAACAAACAAAAAAAAACAAAAGAAAACATAAAAAACCCCAAAACACATGAAAAACCCCAAAACACATGAAAAAAATGTGCAGCCCTAATAATAAGCAACAATAATCACTGATGATAACAAACATAATAATAATAATAACAACATGTTTGTGTATGGTTAGACTGTAATTGGTGGAGGGAGGGAGTACGGGTGGGGGTGTGCATACATGTAATATATTTTCTACTGTGCTTGGTGATTAAAATTGTGTGGGGGGCATTATTAACTAGGTATGTGTGTGCATGTAAATTGCGTTTATGCATGTGGACATATGAGTGTTTACTATGATTGGTGGTCAGGCAAAAGAGACAAAAAGCACAGAAATGATAAAGATAATGCTGATTCCATTATCTTTATCATTACTGTGCAGGTGTCATGATCCCAAGGACCCTAGTGTGAACTTGTGTGTTTTTTGGTTTTGTGTTTCCTGTTTTACTTTGAAATTACTGTTCTTGTTTCATTGTGTGCTATTTATTTCCTGTCTTTGTTCTTTTCCCGCCTTTTTTGATTGATTGCACCTGTGTCTTGTTACTCACCTGTGTCTGTTTCCCTCATTGTCTCCTCCCCTATATATACCAGTCCTCTCCAGTTGTTCTCTGTGGTGTCATTGTCCGTGTTTCCTAGTGTGGTTCTTTCCCTGCATTCGGTTCTTGGTGATTTGTGGATTATGTGATTCATTGTGATTCCTTGTGGTTCTTTGTGTTGGATGTTCCAGTGTTTGATGTTTTGGATGTTGCTGGTGTTTCCCTGCCAGAGCTTAGTAAGTTTTTGTTGTTTAAATAAACCTTTGGACTGATTCAGCCTCCTCGCCTGTCTGCAATTGGGTCCTCTCCCTGCTACCTGATATGGCTTGTCGTGGCAAGGCCGCCTCGAAGGCCTTTCATGATCGCAGGAAGTTAATGGATGATTGCCAGATGGAATCCTGATATACTGAAATGTTTTTAATGGAGATGGAAAGTTTTTCCATTGAAATGTAATCTAAAAGGTTTTTTTTAGTCTGTTTTGTGTATAGTATAACCTGATTTCCAGTTCATGAGGATAGTTTTCTTGGCAATAGTTTGTGCTACAAGGAGTGATCTACTGGTTTTCTTTAAGTTGATTGTTGATATATATCTCCTGCTAGACATAGTGAGGGGGACAATGGGATGGGGCGGCCCAGGAGAGTAGATGGGTAGATAGTGAGCTAGTGAATTCTTTCCGAAAGTGTTTTATGGTTGTACAGTGTGAACAAATTTCAGATTTTACCAATCCCATTTGAAACATGATGTGCCCAGTGAGGGGAACTCTGTGGATGATCTTGTGTTGTTTGAGCTGCATATTTGTATTGTTACTCATAACAACAGTGTTCTTAAAGAATTGGTTCCAGAAGTCAGCATTGGGAGTAATGGATAAGTCTTGTTCCCATTTTATTGAAGGGAAGGATATTGTTTTGTCTGATTGGGATATAATTCTATATATTCTGGATAGGATTTTGTTTTAAGAAATTATGCTCATTAAATCTAATGTTGAGGAAGGAGAATTTAGGTTAATGGCCTTTATGTTCAATTGAGTTTTGAATGGACAATTTGATTTGTAGATATTCAAGGAAGTGATTTCTCCAAATGCTTTACTTCTGGACAAGATTGGAGAATGTTTCGATCCATGAGTGAAAGTTAAGTGGCTTTTTGTTAATAAGAAAGTCAGGACTGTTCCAAATGGGATTGTAGTGTCATGGTGCAAGAATGGTGTTCGAGATATTATGGAATTTCCACTAGGCTGTCAGTCATTGCCATTGTTGAAACAAGAGTGGTGTTTGATACACTGAAATGGGGGAAGTCTGAAATAGCAATTTCATTTCAAAGTGTTTAATCTACATATATGTATCCATATCCATGACTAGTTGTAATGGATCGACTTATGTATTGGGGTTGGTTTGCCAAGAAATAATGGAGGAAGTATGGGGTTTCTAAGCCTCCGTGGAGTTTTGGTTTTTGTAGCTTTGCCAATGTGAATCCCGTGCATAGTGGGATAGGTGGTGTATGGGCTGTTGCATCGCAGCTGTTGATTCTTAGGGAGGATAGTGAATTTGATCTAGAATGATTCCATTGACCGGATGGTTTCTTGTTTGAGGAAGGGTTTTGTAGATACAGCAATAAGTCATCTGAATAGAGACTGATCTTATCATGTGTATTTGAATTCCTTGGAGAATGGCTGCTGCTAAAGGCTCAAGGAAGATGGTGAATAGAGCGCAGTGTGAAATGTTGTTACATTTGCCCATTAGTGATGACGGTGGCCGAAGGTGAGGTGAACAGAATCTTAACCCAATGAATAAATGATTCTCCAAAACTAAATTTCTCCAATGTGGCAAATAGAAATTTCCTTATCAAATGCTTTTTCTGCATGGAGGAAGACTATGATGGTTTTTGTTTGCTGGAGAAATGAATAATGTACTAAACTGAAGACTTGGCATGGATTACTGGATGAGCGTCTACCTTTTTAATAAAACTGGTTTGATCTGGATGGAGAACGGATACTGAACCCTAGGTTGCTCCAGATCGAAACCAGCACCTTGCATGGCAGCTCTGTCACCATCGGGGTGTGTGTGTGTGTGTGTGTGTGTGGGTGGATAGGTGAATGAGACCAATCTGTAAAGTGCTTTAGGAGCCGTTAAGGTTGAAAAGTGCGATTTCAGTGAACGTGACGTTAGAATAGATGCAAATTCGCGCCGGGCAGTGCAAATGACGCGAATACACGGAAGACGTATGCACCTGAGTTGACAACTTGGGCATTAAATTCGCATGACACTGTGTTGCGAAAGCTTATCAGCATTGATTTTCTCCTGACATCACTGTTCTGACACTGAATCAACAATGGAGGACAAAGTCATCATAGCAGTCTGTGGGCACCCAGAGCTCTACGATACAAGTTGCTATCAATATAGAGATTGAACAAAGAAGGAGCTAGCTTGCAGACAAATAAGCAGCAAAGTTGGACTACCTGGTAAGTTCTTAAATATGTCTGTTACTTGATTCCAGCTATCAGTTGTACTTTACTATGAACCAAGTTAGCACTAGCATTAGCCCAAGTTAGCACAACCGCAGCTGGCTTTCCCGGTATACTTGTTTGGCTTACTAGCGATTTAGATTCAACAGTTCATGTTTACGTGCGTTTCTTGTCAGAGGAGATATGCTGCAGGAAATGGAAGGGCCTCAGGGACAAGTATTTAAAGAAAAGGTAGATTATCGGGGTGACGATCTTTGCAGGGAACGAACTAGTGTCTCTCTCGCTCTCGCGCTCTCTCTCTCGCTCTCTCTCTCCCTCTCTCTCCCTCCCTGCTGCTGCCGTTCATCACGTTTCTAAAAAATGTCTAAAATAAAAGCACTTTATTTCCATAAGGACTCAAATGTGACTTACTTTGTTCTTCATTTACAATATAATACAATACAGTTGACACACAAAGGAAACAACCTTATATGCCTTTCTTTATGTACATAGTCACTTCTAGAAATAGAATA
Organism: Macquaria ambigua; assembly: GCA_008360985.2. NCBI lineage: Eukaryota > Metazoa > Chordata > Actinopteri > Centrarchiformes > Percichthyidae > Macquaria > Macquaria ambigua. The sequence continues at coordinate 13,352 of VMKM01004010.1, read as the reverse complement.
GACACTGCATTATCCTTATTTTATGTTTTAGCATTATCTTTTAGCCATTTTTTGTTGCATATTGTTGTTGAATGTAACAGACGTGCTTGATAAAGTCAGCACATCACAGTGATGACTTCCTTTATTGTTATGTTGTGTTGTAATGCAGTGTAGACATGCCAAATTAAAGCTGTACCTCACAGTAACATATTGTGGATAAAAATAAAAGCAAACACAATGCTCTCTATAATATGAATTGATGACCTAGCATGTGTAACATATGCTTCTTGCATGTTACATTAAATACATAATTTGAGGTTTAAATTGTTACTTTGTCTAATAGCAAAATCTTGTAATATAGAATTTAATTTTGTCAGTAATGTTACCTTTTATTTTATACTAAGTTGTACATTTTTGTGTTTCATATTTTTATGACTTTATATTTCATATTTATTACTAAGCTCCATCCATGGTAACAATGCAGTTATAAAGTCCATCACTGGGGAAACAAGTCAGACCGGGCTTGTATCCCCCAGGTGAGTGGTTGACTGTTAAATGAAAACCTGTAAATATTTGTATAGCCTATCGGGGGGGGAGAGAGAGAGAGAGAGAGAGAGGGGGAGGGGGAGAGAGGGGGAGGGGGAGAGAGAGAGAGAGAGAGAGAGAGAGAGAGAGAGAGAGAGAGAGAGAGAGAGAGAGAGAGAGAGACTAAATTGACATCCAGAGTAATTATCTATGTGTACTAATTTATCTGTATCGGTATTGTCTTTGTGTAATGTGTAATTTTTAAGACGTCTTGGACTGTTGGCTCTATAATTTGTCAGTTAATGTTTATTTAGATTGGCTACAGAAATCATTCATTAGTATTGTAAGTTTCCTTTTGTTTATGATTTTCTTTTATACTGAATAGTTTTACTGAGACCGGACTTGTATCCTCCAGATCCCGAAGTGCTTGTAAGCAATGAATCATCTGTGAATCGACATCGGAGCTGTTTGTGTCTCAGCGTTGGAGTTAACTACCGTAGCTGTCAGCCATTAGTCCATCAACCTCACAGTACACAACGCAGAGACTATTGGCTGTTATCACTATCAGCGATATAAGAAATGTATTTTTATAAACTGTAATCAAGAGTAGATAGACCCTGGTTACACATGCACAAACACAGGTATATACATTTTGTTGCTGATATACAATATAGTGATATTGCTGGAAGTTTGCTCAATAGTAATGTGGGTGGCCCTTAAAAGAGTCGTTTTGGGTGTGCTTGTGCACTACACGGTGTCTTGCCATGGGACTGTTCCCTCTGCAGAGAAGTAGGATGTGAAGGTCTCCCTAACCCTGATGGCCTCTTTTGCTGAGTTGTTGGCAGCAAATCTTCCCATACCTGGCAGTGGCTCCACTTCACCAACCGGGATGCTCCCCCTCACTGCAGTTGTCTGGGTTGTCCTCTGCAGGAAGTTATGGAGAACACAGGTAGCCTTCACACACTTCTCAACTTCTGGATGGACCTCAATGGCACGGCTTTACATCCTCCAGTGCGAAGAAAGGATCCCAGAGGCATTCTCCACAACCAGCCGAGCTTGGGACAGACGGTAGTTGAAGATCCTGCGCACTCTTGGAAGGATGTGCCCAGGGAATGGCCTCATGAGGAATGGCCTCATGAGGAATGGCAACAAAGACGTGTGGCTGGGGTCCTCGGTGGTCAGCTCCTGGTAGTGGCAGGTCAGCAAGCATGACCAAAAGCTGAGTTGTCCAGATCACCACCATCGCTCGTTCTTCCATAGCCCCCAACATCAAACACCCGGAAACAATATTGGGCATCCACAAATGCCAGGAGAACGAGAATGTTCCCTTGTAGTTGAAGATCCTGAGTTAGCAGGGGCTTTGAGAATGACATGCTTGCCATCCAGTGCTCCACAGCAGAGAGGAAAATTCCACTGCTCCTCAAACCTCTCTGCAACTGACCTCCATGCCTCTCTGTGGTGGGCACAGCCATGAACTCCTCCACGAGGCAGTGGCAACATCAGGGACAATCTTGGACACAGTGGAGACCCCAACACGGAAGCTGTTAGCGATGATCCTGAATGAGTCACCAGTGGCAAGGTATCTGCAGCATAGAAAACATTTAATTTAACTGAGTTGTAGTGAAGATACTGTAGGTGTCTACATAAAATCTATGGCTGCACAGCTGCTGTCATCAACATCTTAAATGAATGTGAGTTTACGTTACACAGTATGTAGATATCTATGTGTATAAACAATAACATCGCTGCCGTATTTATGCCTAATTTAGATGACGTTATTTTCAGTGTTGATTGTGATAGAGCAACTACAATGTTAGCATAGCATAGCCCGTTATCTATCAACACATTGTTGGGGGATATAGACTGTGAGGCTGACAGCTGGGAGTGAGAGTGAGAGGTTGATGGCACGGACCACTGTTCAAATTTGAAGTTTTGTTTGCATTGCTATTTTAATTTGAATAAAATTTAAATGTTATTCTGATTGCATTGTGCTTGTTAATTACAAAAAGCAATTGCAAATATCATTTTACATTTATGAAATAAACTACCTCTGGATGAAAGACCTTGCTGGATGTCATCACTTTCACCCTCATTTCTTGGAAATATCCCACTTATGGGTCTTTCATCTTGGGCTGACAGATGAGGTGGCCCTCGTACTCCACCTGTTTCCTTCTTTTATTTGCATCAACATTAATGTCAAACCATTTCTTTTTTACCTGAGCCATAGTCCGTATCTCAGGGTACACAACATTCACTGCCTCGGTTACTGCAGCCCAAGCCTCTTTTTGTTTTTTTAACCATCGTCACTCCAGAGGAGACACTTCGGAAAAGTCTGCTGTTTCTAGCTTCCACCTCGGACACTATTGTTTCAATTTCTTCAGTCGTGAAATTCTTTTGCTTTTTTGATTTAGGGGCCATGCTTCTCTTTACAGCTTCACCAGTTTATCCATGATACATCTCTATGCAAACATATTTCTTTATATAGAGAAATAGGGATGTGGCAGTATGCTGATTGCAAATAGCGGGCATGTGCCTGGCAATTTAGAGTGATTCTGATTCACTAACATATGCATGGTGGTAAGAACAAAATGGGCGGTGCCCACGTGTCACGAAATTTATAGTAGTAAGAACATTTCTGCGCACATATTAGTGAATGAGGCCCATGTCCTCTAATTATTTAATTTTCTGTTCCAAATAGGCTTTTTGCTCCTTCTCTTTCTTTTTTTTGTGGACAGAATAAGATATTATTTTTCCTCGTAGTACCGCCTTACCTGTCTCCAAAAAGGAGAGCTGTTGATGTCTTTGGAGAATAATTTATTTATAGGAAGGCTGCCCACTCTCTCTTAATATAATGTAATACATCTTAATATAAACAGTCTTCTAGTAGGGATGTGTTAATCTAGTGATGAGTTTGTATGGGCCATCTCTATTCCATATTGGTAACACAGGAGCATGGTCACAGACAGTAATAGGGGGAATCTGTGAGTCTGAGATATTTGATATTATTATTGAGTTACTGGTTAATAAGAAGTCAGTTGGTGAGTATGAGTGGTGAACTGGTGAGAAGAATGACTATTCATTGGCAGTTGGGTGGTGTAATCCCCCAAGGACTGTATTAAAGTCACCTCCAATTATAATTTGGCAATTGGACATGCTGGAGAGAGGGGAGAAAAAGTTATGAAAAAAGGATGGGGTGTCTGTATTTGGGCCATAAATATTTCCAATGGTTACTGGGTTATTATTGATTAAGATATTGCTTACACACTAAAATTAAAAATAACACACAGTTGGTGAAACCTGACACTCAAGGGGCAAAAGCTCAGCCCAGATCTGCACAACTATAAGCACATTATCAGCCTCACACTTTTTGCAAAACACTAAACACACTTGTCTACATTAGACACAGAAATCTAACATGATGTCACTTGTTTGCCATTTCAAGGCACTGCCATTGAAAATACCACATCTATAACCAATTGATCAAACACACCCGTCAGGTGTACAGACACTTAGGTGCTTAATTGTAAACTCACCAATCAGGAGTAAGCACTATAAAAACCTGTCTTCAACAGAAATGGAAGGTAACGTTGCAGTAAGAGGAAGAAGGAGAGGGAGACATTGTCATCTGGGACAATGTCATCTTTCCACCAATCTGCTCTGGTCCAAAACTGGTTTCATCAGCATCCACAGTTTTGAAAAAAATCCATAACCCCATTCTGCATGGTGGTGGAAAGTTTACGATCTCCATGTCAGGATACCTCTCATTCAAGGCATCGAGGAGGCCTGCGACCAAATTGATGCAGGGTCTGTGAAAGGATGGATTCACTGTTCAAGAAGATTCTTCCCCCGCTGTCTTGCAAGAGAGGACAGCCTGTGATGTAAACGAAGTGCTTTGGCCAGATCGCGCTAGGCAAAGAGATGATGTTTAGGTTTTTTACATAATTTATGCTTTTTTTTGCCTCCACAAATGTTTTTGCTGTGTTTATGTACTATATTCCATTTAGAATATGTTCTGTTCTGATTTTCAGTGCAAAATGCAGCCTTTGGAAATGCACGGATCCATTGACTGATTTTACAATGTGGAGAGAAATAAATATTTTCATCAGCGTGCAGTACTGGTCTTGTGTGTTGTGTCAATATATTCATGTACTTTACTCTAACAATATCTCTGAAAAAATCAAACCCAGACTATATCATTAGAAAAGTAGAAATGTTAAAAGTGTTTTATATCGAGCTCAGCAGTGTGTAACTGGTTCAAACTGAATCAGATCATATGAGCCATGTGTGCCATAAGGTGACAAAATTGTGTTTTTGTAAATGATTGTATAGTTTTGAATGAAGTGTTTCATTTTGCTAAAGATCTGAAGTGTTCTGCTACTTGTGTGTGTGCTTGTGTGACTTGTGTGTAGTTTTTGACAAAATGAGCTGTTTTCAAAATCGTGCTTAAGCAATCGTAAAAAACTATAATAATAACAAACCTTCTTTCAGGATTTGTGATTGTGGTTTAATGAACAAATGAGATACTTCTGTTTTCTGTTGTAATTATTACGATTTTAATTTATTATAGTCTGATGCAGATGCATAAGTTTCCTGTAGAAGGCATGCATCTGCATTTAGATGATCTTGTATTTTTGCATGAGAACCAATGCCGTGGACATTGCAGGTTACAAATTTGAAGTAATATTAAAAAGACTAAAAACTATTTAATTTGCTCATTTCAAATATTTAATAATAATTTATTAAGCATTCTGACTCTGTAAGGGTGCCCTCTATTGACCAGCCACCACTGACAAGACCCTGGTCAAGTGAAAAACAAAGATGATCTAAATTAACTACAAATAAAATAAAATATGAATATGTTTTCATAAGTCACGATTTAGTAGATGCACATTTTGCAGCAATTACAGCTTTGAGTCTGTGTGGATAGGTCTCTATCAGCTTTGTACATCTGGACGCTGCAGTTTGCCCCATTCTTCTTTGCTCAAGCTCTATCAGGGTGCATGGGGATGGTGAGTGAACAGCCTTTTTTTAAGTGCAGTCACAAATTCTTGATTTGAGATCTGAACTCTGACTCAGCCACTCAGATTCTATTGTAGTTTTTAAGCTATTCCTGTGTAGCTGTAGCTTTACACATGGTCTAGGGCTTGTTGACTATCATTCAGAATATGACAATATTCCGAATTTGATATGGGTCATGTAAACAGCATTTTCTGTTTGGATATTCTGAATTAGGCCTTATTCCGAAAGTAGCATTTTCTGATTAAGACCTGGGATATGCCGATATTGTTTGGGTTTTAGGAGCATTCTTTGGACATGTATACAGCACATTCTGAATATGCATCTCAGTTTGCAACACATAGCCTCTTGCCTGTTTACAGTCAGCTCTGTGCTCAGCTAGCCAACAGTTTGCAAGGCTGGGGTAGAGATGCATGCACAAAAGAAAAGCCCACATTTCTGGTGGGAAGGAGAAACACACCTACTGTTAAACATTATGAAAGACTTGGATATCAACAGGTTTTTGGATATGCACAAATATCACAGCACCGACCTTTTCAAGAAGGTGGTTGAACGAATGAAAGAGGGAGGCTGTGTTTGCACAGTTGAACAAGGCTGCATGGAAACAAGAATATTAGTGGAATATTCATTTTCATTAGCCATGTAAACAGCTTAGAAGGAATATTGTCCTTTTTGGAATAAAAGCAAAAACCAGAATATTTTGTGCATGTAAACATAGTCTATGTCTTGCTGGAAAACAAATCTTGTTCCAATTGGCTGGTTTCTCCTACAGAGTTGTCACAGGTCTCTGGGTGTCCCCCCGCACTCGTCTCCTTGCTCGGTCACTCAGTTTTCGAGGACGGCCTGTTCTCTGTACTCTTCCCCATTTCTTAATGATTGATTTAACTGGACTCCAAGGGATGTTCAATGACTCGGAAATGTTCTTGTATCCATCCCGAATTGTGCTTTGCAGAGTTGCTTGGAGTGTTTCTTTGTCTTCATGAGGAAGGTTCTGCTACAATACTGACTCACCAAAAGTTGGACCTTCCAGATACAGCTGTTTATGCTACAACTGATGACACACAGATTATCTCCAACTAATTGTGCGACTTCTAAAACCAACTGGCTGTACCAGTGATGATTTAGGTGTGTCCTATTAAAGGAGGGGAATACTATGCACATTTCTAATAGAATCAGAAAAGATTTCATCCTAGAAACAACCTAAATAGAACCTTAAAACAATCTAAGAGCTGTCTAATACCATAAAAATAAATGAGACTAATCTAAAACAATAACTCACTGAAACTAACACATCAATATGATGGCCGATAAGTAACAAGAAATGCCAAATATATATGGTTAAGGTAATTAAGAAAGAGTGACGGCAAAATAAATTACAGTTAATACATTTACAACAAGGTATTAATCACAAGGTGATTTTCTTTCCTTTGATTTATTGTTTAAAAGTAACAAAACAGAATTGTGTTGACACATTTAGAGGCAAAAATATCTCATTTGTAGTGTTTGAGAGTGTGCACAAAGCACAAAGCAGTCTTCCAAATATGCAGTCTGTATAAAAACCTCATACTAGTGGGACAACAATTAAGCAGGAAATATGCACACTTACAAACTCCATGGACCTACTATGTGACCATAATGAAGAAAAATAATGACGAAACTGAAAACGGAATCCGTCTGATTGAGTCTTTTCATTCATAACAACATGTAGCGGATGAGGCCCCCCCCTCGAAGCTCCCGAAGGCGCTGGCAGTGTCGCAGCATGTTCAGAATGCCCTGAAATCGTTTGTCCACCTTCATCTGAGTAAACTCACGAATGTCATCCTCCACCACAAAATACTGCCCTGAAAGACATTTAAAGCAGACCAGCGTTGTGTAAGTTTTTATGCGCTCATGATGTCTGTCACCAACGGTATTTTCCAAGAAACGGAGTAAAACATGGAATGGCTCTTTCTACAGGTACTGAAAAACAGTCTACAAACTGAAAAAACCCAAGCAAATGAAGAAAACATTTATCAGTTTGACAACACATACATCACGCAAAAAAACAGAACAGGAATATGCGTGGACCTGTCATTCTGATTCCCGTATCTCTGGAGACATTGGCTAAAACTAGCGTTAGCCTTTTAGCAGTTGCTAGGGTGTTGATCAGTTGATGTCCCCTGAAAACATCTTCTGTGTTACAGCTCACTTTCGTTTGTTGTGTGACTTGCAGTGTTTCTGTATTTGCTTGTTTTCTTTATTTACAGCACATTTCTTTATACCATGTGTGCTGTGTTTATTTATTTGCAGCATTTTTTTTACAATGTGATGGATGTGTTGTTTCAGTGAAGATTATTATAGCTGCTGCAGTACATTGAGCTTTTCTTTTTAATCAAAATGAACACATCAATTCACTGATGCTTTTTCAACAAACACTGAAAAGAAGGAGCTCTACATTTACACTATGGAACACTGAACTCACTATTGCCAACATGACACCAAACATGGTAATAACTAAGCGCATTGCTATTCTGATGTATGGGATCAGATCAGAATTCATTCAGGTTGGAGCATTGATCAGACAATATATATGCAAACAGTGAGCGCTGCTACGACGGGTTTTGCTCTCCTTGTACCTTTTGTATCTTTGCTCTCCTGGTCCTTAAAGCGCTGGTGCAGCTTCCGTGCATGATTGTTGAGAGTTTTCACCGACTGATGCAGGATCTTGTACTTGGCTTTTACAGCTGTGTTAATGCCCTGCACCGCAACATTAAGTTGATCATATGATACACGTCCTTTCATGTACCTGAGTGGGACACAATGTTCAGCTTTAGAAAACAACATAGAGCTTAAAAAGACACACACCAAAAAACTATCTCTTGGCAATACAAATCCCCTCCCCTTTAACATGCTATATCCACATGTAGAGCTGGGGGTATGGTCAAAATTCAGATCATCATAATCATGAGAAAAGAAAAAGTCTAAACTAACATGCTGTTCATGACATTAAAGTGAGTTAGCCTATTACACAGCTGATCAAAGTTCATCCAAATCCGACAGTGTAGACCAGAGATAAGTCTCAGATGTAAACTGGTCACAGCACAGTCGATGAATTTATGGAACAACATGGCATTTCCTCTGGTGCCACCCTCAGGACAAACACAGAGGTGCAGGCACATTTGGAATAGTGCTTTTAAAACTCAAAGCAGAAATCTTGATTTGAAACAGCAGAGATTAAAGTTGTTTTTGAATGATAGTCCATTGACCTAGTTTCTCTCTTTAGGCAGAGCCCGAAACTATTTTGTGGATGTACTGGTTGTATCTATAAGCTTTGAGAGTTCCACAATGGGTTAATAAAAACATAGACTCCAAAATGTGCACAGTACAATTTGTTCTTAAGCCACACAATTTCACTGAAGTTCCAAAAGTCCAAGTTTTCCTCTACTGTTTAGCCATCTCCTAGAGAATGATCATATTCTTTGCCCTGGACTAGTCTTGTCAGGTGGTCTTCTAATTACAGCTCCTAATCTCTAGAAATAAAATGGGTATGTGAGTGAAGCTATTGTACCATCAGTGTTTCCATTCATTAACTAATGTATGGCAGCCTGCCATAGATTAATTATTTCTGCCATAGTCTCATAATTAACCGAATTTTTTTTTCATCATTTCTCACTCCACGTTAACCCTCTGAGACCCACAGGATTGTATCCAATCCCAAAAATCACGTTGTCTTTAACGCGTCATATCTCCGCAATGGTTAGAGCTAGAGACATGCCGTTTTTTCCTCTTAAATTAGAGAAACAACGCTAACCGGTGAGCCCCTGTTTGTCTATGTGAGCCATTTACTTCTGTCTGTAAAACTAATACGTAAAGTTGTAAAAGATGTGGATGGTCTCCCCTTTTGCATGGCGCACTGCTTGTTCTACTTGTATGTATATCGATCAATTCTCACCCACCATCTTTGTTGGTGAGATACTAGAGTGTAAAGGTCACATTTCTATATCGGACACTGCTATTGGCTCCAGTGGATGCAGTTACAGCCAATCGGAGTGTCTCGATTCAGTCTACGGTTCCTTGCTAGTAGTCAGTGCCCCCCTGTTTTATGCGCATATTTACACCCAAACACACATACACGCTGGAACCGACTGTCTGGAACAACATTTCTGGCGGCATGTTGAGGACACAACATCGTTTAAGTGGTTAACTAGCTAGCCTAGATAAGAAATTAGGAAAAGTTTCCTAGTGTGACTCAGTTGTCATGTCTATCCCAGTTTTATTTCTTGCTTGCAGCTGCCAGCTTGAATTTGTGCACAATGACTTATATCTTGTGAGTGGCAGATATTTAATTAAAGTGCAAATAGTATTACTGCCAGCTTTCATTCACAGCGAGTGTCATGATGAACAAGAGGAAGGGTGACATTCGTCAGATTTTTGGGCAGCCTCAGAAAAGAAAAGTAAGTTGAGAGCAGTGGGAAAATGAGTACATTAGACTACCAGTCAGATGATAGAAGTAAGAGATGAGTCAAAGTCTGATATAATAATAAATGGTCAATAACCCTTATTAATTAATAACCCATATTTTGTGAACTGTGTTAAACAGATGTAGCTTCTTAATTTTGCTCTCAAAGTGCACCAGATTGATGCATTTAACTTTAAAGTTTTTCTTCCCGTGGGGGGGGAGGGCATGCCCCCGGACCATCCTAGTGGGTTCGGGATCCTCTCCCCAGGATCTCATGAAATCCTGTGGGAAACACTGACTGTTGTGGTGGTTAAGGCACACAGTTATTAAAGATCTGAATTGGTGGAGTTTGTTAGGAGCGATGCACGGCCTGAGAGTAAGAGCTCAACATGTGACTTTATCTCCCCTCCAACACTGCTGCTGTATTGGATTATTCTATGCAGGAAAGTGTGGTGATTGTTTAACTTTATAAGCAGTCTTCTGATTTTGAATATATTTTGAGGAATAACTGCAGGAATTTAAAACAGCCCAAGCTCTTACAAATAACATCAGAACTGGTTACATGTAGAGATGAAACAACATTCATTATTGGGACGGAAGATCGTAAATTCCTGGGACTAATAACGTGTTATTCATACCACTCTCCCCACTTTTCATATCCAATAGATTCATATGTAGCAAATTGTTGCTGCACTGTTACTGTGTGTCCCAAAACCATCATGAACAATATCACTCATCATATCATCTCATGTTGGATATTAGTGGGAGGTAATGCTTACTGAGGGATGCTCTCAAACTCTGGCATAGTGACAAACTCCATCTCTCTGATGAAGCCCTTGTTGGTCTTTTTGACATTTTCCAGCTGGGCTGGCTGAACGTCTGCTACTTGGTTCTGGTTCAGCACAGGTTCACTTCCACTGAGAGATGAGAACACATTAAACAGGAGACACCAGTCAGACATTCAGAGCTGAAGCCATTTTCTATTAGCACGGTATTGTACGTTTGGATAGTCCAAAAAAAAACACAAAACAAACAAACAAATAAAAAAAACAAGACAGAACAGCTATAAAAGGCAGCCAGTGCTCTGCATTAGAGATAAGCAAAGATTTACAAGCACACCTCTCACTAATTAGCTCCTAGTACATGTTGTTTAAGAGAAGGCCGACACAAAGAGGCACTAGCCACTTCTGTTTTAGACAGACCTTGCATGGATCTGCAAAGGTCAACTCACTGTGTGCGATGTTGACATTCAAACTTCATGTTTCAACTGTCATGAACTGAAAAGTGAGCGCACAAGTTAAAATTCATTGTGGTGAATTATTCCTTTAACTTTTTCCAAATGGTATATGTATTCTGACTACACTGTTGTTTTATGTGCTTATATTCTGATGAACTACACTAAGGTGCTTTTGATCTGTTCCTCAACATCTTCTTTCCGATCCATGGTCTTCACACTTATTACACTTAATATTTTCTTAATATTATATGCTATTAGGGCTGCAACCAACCATTAGTTTCATTATCGATGAATCTGCTGATTATTTTCATGATTAATCGTTTAGTCTATAAAATGACAAAAAAAAAGTGACGTCTTCAGATTTGCTTCTTTTGTCCGACCAGCAGTCCAAAATCCAAAGACTCCTCATTTACTGTCAGAAATGACAAAGAAAAGCAGCAAATCCTCCCATTTAAGAATCTGGAAGCAGCAAATGGTTGACATTTCTGCTTGAAAAGTGACCATTAATCGATTATCAAATCGATTATCTTTTGATCGATTAATCGTTGCAGCTCTATGTTATGTACTTTATTTACTTAAGGCTGACATTCTCTTTCTCTATATTGTGATTTTTCTGCTATCTCTGTGTCATCTGTACATTCAACATCTATTGCTCATCTGTCTGTCCTGGACAAAGGAACCTTCCTGTGTTGCTCTTCCTGAGGTTTAAGTTTTTTTTTTCTCCTGTAAAGGGTTTTTTTTGTGGAGGTTTTCTTTATTTGAGTTGAGGGTCTAAAGACAGAACATGTTGTATGTTGTTCAGATTGTAAAGCTCTGTAAGGCAAACTTGTGATTTTGGGAACTTAAATGAAATTGATTTTGTTGTGTAACCTATTCTACAAGCAGCCTGACAAACCTAAAAATCAGGTTATACTCATCTCTGTAGCATGTGACATAATGCCATTTTTTAAATTGCAGTCTTTTGTAGGGCTGCAACTAACAATTGTTTTCATTATCGATTGATCTGCCATTTATTTTCTCAATTAATCGTTTGGTCTAAAAAACTGTGAAAAATGCTCATCACATTATCCTAGAGCCCAAACTGACGCCTTCAAAAGAGTGTTCAGTTCACTATAATGTTAAGACCAGAAAAAAGCAGCTAATTCTCACATTTGAAAAGAACTGGTCCTATCAAATGTGAAAAATGACTCAAACAATTGATTATCAAAATTGGTCTTTAGCACTATTATATTTGTAATTTGACGTTCTTTATTGCATTAATTTAATAACTAAATACAAGTGATGCACTTTGTACTTAATGACTGATCTACTTACTGTCAGTACATAGATTTGGGAGCTACTGCTTGCAACCTGCTGTATTAGAAAACCGTATAAGCCATATATACACACCGATCAGCCATAACATTATGACCACCTGCCTAATATTGTGTAGGTCCCCCTTTTGCCGCCAAAACAGCCCTGACCCGTCGAGGCATGGACTCCACTAGACCTCTGAAGGTGTGCTGTGGTATCTGGCACCAAGACGTTAGCAGCAGATCCTTTACAGTATGTCCTGTAAGTTGCAAAGTGGGGCCTCCATGGATCAGACTTGTTTGTCCAGCACATCCCATAGATGCTTGACTGGATTGAGATCTGGGGAATTTGGAGGCCAAGTCAACACCTTGAACTCCTTGTTGTGTTCCTCAAACCATTTTTGCAGTGTGGCAGGGCGCATTATCCTGCTGAAAGAGGCCACTGCCATTAGGGAATACCGTTTCCATGAAGGGGTGTACTTGGTCTGCAACAATGTTTAGGTAGGTGGTTCATGTCAAAGTAACATCCACATGAATGGCAGGACCCAAAGTTTCCCAGCAGAAACCCAGCAGATGCCCAAAGCATCACACTGCCTCCACCGGCTTGCCTTCTTCCCATAGTGTATCCTGGTGCCATGTCTTCCCCAGGTAAGCGACGCACACACACCCGGCCATCCACATGATGTAAAAGAAAATGTGATTCATCAGACCAGGCCACCTTCTTCCATTGCTCCATGGTTCAGTTCTGATGCTCACATGCCCATTGTAGGGGCTTTCAGCGGTGGACAGGGGTCAGCATGGGCACCCTGACCATTGGTCTGTGGCTATGCAGCCCCATACGCAACAAACTGCGATGCACTGTGTG
>VMKM01004009.1:0-24351 GCA_008360985.2 Macquaria ambigua | reverse complement strand
GTGTTGTGGTGGAGGTCCTGGGGGCGGGTGGTTCATATAGGGGGACATCTGGCCCATGATGTGCCCCGGTGGTGGAGTGATTGGTGGGGGAGCTGTGGACATGGGGGGAGGAGGGGCCTGGTTGTACACCATGTGTGGTGTCCCGGAGGCCTGGGGAGGATGCTGCATGGGGTGACTGATAGGAGGCGGCGGGGGAGGTGGAGGGCCAAAGTGCTGCTGCAGTGGCGCCATCATGTGGTGAGAGTGGGATACTACAGGAGGCTGCCCAGGATAGTCCCCTGGGTGGTGGTGGGGTGGCTGAGCGGGGCCTGGCCCACCAGAGTGGGGCTCCCGAGAGGAAGAGGAGGAGTCATCTTGGATGGGCACGGTGATGAGGTTGCTGTGTTTACGGGTTGTTACCGTGGCAATGCGGAATGTCTCAGGACCAAGAGCAGAGGATGGGGGCGGGCCTTCGTGAGCTGAAGGTGGGGGTGGCTGACTGTAAGGGTCATGGCTGCTGTGCTGGAGCGGGTTGGCGAGGTGAACATGGTTCTTGGGTAAGTGAGGTGGAGGAACGCGGTACCGGTCGGAGACCTCAGACGCAGGGGGCAGGTGCACAGGCTCCTGGCGGCCGGCGGAAGACTTGGCTGCCCTCATGTGGCGGTGGTTGACGTGGGCCTGCAGGTCACGCTGGGACAGGTAGGTGCGCTTGCATCCTGGCACAACACTACACATGAAGAGGGAACCGCGCTGGCACTGCTCGATGCGTTGCACTGGGTCTGTGCAGTTGTACAAGGTGAGGCTGAACACACAGGGACAAAAGTTCAGTGACACAAAGCAGTAATAAAACACATCTGAGCTGCATTACAAAATGCTACACACCGCTTTCAGCAAAATACTGCTACATCAGGTTCAGTAAATATTTAAAAATACCTGTGATTCACCACTCAGAATGTAGCATTTATAAAAAGTCTCCAGAAGAGCTCACCCAGGGCACATCTTTTCTCCTTTCTTCTCATGAAGCAAAGCACAGTCGTAGCAGAACACATGTTTGCAGGGGATCTAAGGAGTTACAGGTCAGAGTTACACATGAACGTTTCTCTGCAATGGCCTGCAAAGAAAGGTCAGCTCAACAAAATACATACCATCCGTCCATATAGCTGGATAGGAAGACCACATTTATCACAAAAGTGAATTGGTACTTTATCCCTTTCTCCAATCAAATGTAACTGTTGGGGGAAAAAAAAAAAAGATCAAAATCACAGGTAACTAAAACACACTCAAATACAGTTGCCAATGTGTGTCAAACCAATGTGACATCAGGACAACTTTTCCAATTGTCTGGAGGGGACACATCATGTACTGTGTGCCAGATATTAGTAATAAAGTGTCATTAATATCCATCTGAAAACGCTGTACGGGCAGTTGAGTCGTTTCACTCCCCACAGGTGATGTACCTTATAGTCCCAAAATAGTGGCTGGGGGAATCTCCTCTGACTTGCAAACACATCGCCAGCTTTAGCACCACAATCACGCCTCTCTTCTTGCTTGAAGCCAAAGTTATCTGTAACACAAAAGAGACAAAGTATTAATAATGCAATGCAGAAAAACAGAGACAGCCCTAAAACCCAGATAAGTGGTGATTTAGCAGTCTACGCCAAGGTCCTTGACAAGAATAACTAGAATTTCAACAACTAAAATTATTTGAGCGTGAAAAAAAATGTCTGTATGCCAATCTTACACTGGAAATTAAATGTAAAATAAAATCAAAACAAAAATTGAATTTAAATTAAAATATTGTACTTGTATTGAATTAAGTTATTGTATTATTCCCTGAGATCACACGTCAAATAGTTGTTTTGTCAAGATCAACTCAAAAATGTTTCCTTAAGTCAGTAACAAATGATTGATTATGGTAACCATGGGTAATTCATTGGTACCATCTGGTAGTGCAAAGGTAAACTGCATGATGTCACCACATAGTTCTCAGTTCTAAAAAATGCTAAAATCAGTTATAACTGAAACTTTACTCCCAAATTACACATTATCCGAATCCTAGTCCTCCCCAGTTCAGAGAATCCCACGACGTACAACAAGGACTACTAAACCTTTCCTTTTTGCATACACTGCTAGTTCATCAGACACAAACAAAATTCTGTCATTTTGCAAAAGTTAAGTCTTAAGCGTCATGATGACATATGGCAGAACAGAAAAACTGCATTGGCAAAGAGGAAAGGAGGTCAAACTTTTGACCCTCACAACACTGACTGAAAGACACTAACAACACTACCTTAGCTACTGCCTCCGATATAACATCCAGGATTAATCAGTGCCTCTGACAGGCTCAACAAAAAAACAAACATTATGAGCTTCAACTAACAGTTTCTGTTGTTTTGTGATCCCTATTTAGCCATTATGACCATTGTCACATGACATCTGATAAAGCTCAATTCTTAAGTTTAAGCAGACAATAAAAAATTAATTTAGTATGTATTTTTGCTATCTGCATGAAACAATCATAAACTTGGAACATGGACACTGTCTGAGCCCCACTAACAATGCTGTTTTTTAAGTAATATCCTAAAAATGCAATGCTAAGAGGCATGGTCTACTGCAGAATGTGCCTACCATCTTCTCCAGCCTCACTTTTGGGTGGCCTGCTACTGGGTCTCTGGGTGCGCGGCTGAGGTTTGTTCCTTATGGGCTGCTTGGATATGAGCTTGATGGGGATTTGTCTGCGAACATCTGGGCCACCCAAACTCCCAGAGCCATCGCTTCCTTGAAGGTCATTGTCTGCTGGGGAAAAATGGGAGTGCAGAAAAACTCACTGTGCAGGAAGCTCTAAATGATTTCCAATTAAAATACCCACAAAATTATACAACATGGAGTCAAAGGACATGCCAACATTTCGTCAGAGTCACACCCATTTAATATGACTATTGTAAATGATAATACAGAGTTGAAATGAGCAGTGGGAAGGGTGACAGACTTGGAATTGGATTTAGGAAATGCACAGAGATAGGACGTGTGATAGTGGACCCTGCCTGTCCACAATACTTAAAATTACATTGCAGATGAACAATCCCTTGTTTAGTTGGGGATGTTACAGACGGGACACGTTTTGGAGAAAATCCTCACCGCCACAGCCCTCACGGCTGGGGCAGAGCAAGAATGACACGTTCAAAGTTAATAATGTGTGATAACGTCTTGGAACTTTGGATAACAGGCTAGATTAATGTTATGAAATCGAAAATCATCTATTATGACCTTAGCGGTCTGGTTTAAGGACTATAAGATAAATAGCTAAGTGTCTCAGCTAATATCTGTCTGAAAACATGCGAGTAGCTATGGCAGCTCTTACATCTTTGCTAGCTTAGTTAGCATCAAGCTAATGTTGGTCAGGTAGCATTCGCACCCCCACTCAATCGCAGCTAGCGGTTACGCCTACAAAGTTAACATGTGGAAAATGTAATGTTTGCCATTTTCATGTTGTAACTGTGTAAACTCGGTTGCAACATTGCACGTTCCCTTTATAGATTCATTTAGAACTCAACGTCAACTTCTGGTGAACACAAGTGCTCTAACGTTACTCCATCGCTAGCCTGTTTTTAGCTAACGTTAGCCTGGACTAGGCTAGTTTTAACGCTGCTCTCGAAGATAACGGGATGCCGTAGCAAACCCGTCCACTGAGAGGAAGATATATCGTTATCCGTAGAGCTGGTACATCAACAACTATGACTGTGTAGTGAAAAATACATCTCACAAAAGAAGTTTGCTAACGTCGGCCCTACAGGGGATTTCGCTTACCGCTTTGGTCCATGATCCAACGAGTGAACACAATGCATTGTGGGAAAGGGTAGGCGGGGAGAAGATGTGAAGGGAGAGGAAAGGAAAGAAGAGAGGAGGGAAGGAAAATAAGTGGGGAGGAATGCGAAAAAGTTGTGAGATGAAGATGAGTTGAGAAAATCATTTAAGGAAAGAGAAAAAGGAAGGAAGATAAATTCAGATGAGTGACTGGAAAACCCTGACAAAATGGCACAACTTGAAATTACCCTCTAAAAACATTTTGAGGAGGAGAAACTCATATGTTCAGTTTTTCAAAGTAAAATATTTCAATGCTATTATTTCAGTGATATTTAAATTTCACTGGGGTTCAATTTCACAATTACGTATTCAATTACTTGTAAAATTCACATTATTACAGCCCTCCTTTGCTTCCATACTCATAACTTGTAATGGACATTTGTCATTATTGACATTTTATAGACTAAAAAACAATGTATTTATTTAATCAGTAATGACAATAATTGGGGACTGCAGCCATTAAAACACCTTGCCTTTCAACCCACTTCACCTTACTTAAAAGAAATTGTACTTTATTTTGCAAATCTGCCTGTCCTGTCCACTTTGCTCACCTACCTGTCACACCACTGAAATCTGTGGTCTCAAATATTGAGAATGTGATTTTCTACATAATACATGATTTGCTAGTATACCTACTATTCTTTTAGGGTTAGAGGTCAGGCTCAGCTACAAAACCCACACTTGAAGTAGTTCTCCATAAGCTAATTAAATAGAACCCAATAAAGAAATAAATCAAAATTTAAACTTTAATTAACATTTACACAAAATACATACATTTTATAGTTATAATTCAATGCAACCCATTGCACGGTTCGTTTTATATAGGAAAAGCAATACTAAATTTGGGTCAGATTCGGTATGGGAAATGATTTAGGAGGGAGAGCACTATGACTAAATGTATTTAGAAATGCACTTTGGCATTGTTGGAGTTGAGGATTGGCTGAAATCACAATAATGATGAATAGTACTGTGGGTTCGAGGAAAAATACTTTGTTTCATTGTGTGTGGGGTGAACTCCCTTTAATTAAACTGAACATTACTATTTTCATCAACGTAACTGGCTGTTTTATGTCCACAAAACACATCTAAGAATTATGTTAAAAAAATATTACAGCAAATTTAAAGTTAGTGTTGGTTAAAATGCCATAAAGTATGAAGGTCACTTCTTAGTATTGCACATAGACAAGTCCCTATAGGTGTATTATAATAAATACTATTTATTGTATGTTAGACCCTTAGAAATATTAGACTATTAATTTAATTGTATATATAAAACAGTGTCGCACTGTCGCATCATACAGTACTCCAAAATGCTTTGCTAAGCTCAGTGTACTGTCTGAAGTCAATGCACGTCCCCGTGTAGGTCTACTGCGCGCTCTCGTAACCATGTCGCCATTTTGATTCGAAAAATATGACTGAGTTTTTCCTGCTTTGCATGCTAAACTTAGCCCCGCGTTTGAATTACTTTATGCGTGAGTACGAATCATACACTCTATATCTGAAATAACAGGTATTGCTATTAATGTCAAGTAGCCTTTAATGTTGGGGAACTGTTTATTTGATAGACTTCAAAGCCACATTTGACTAACGTTAGCTAAGTTGAGCTAGCTAACACTAGCCTGTGCTGTCGCAGACTGATCCTTCAAAACAAATCACTATTCGCTCACAGGCTAATGTATTTCAGCTAACACAGCTAGCTAATAGTTAGCTGTATAGCTAGTGACTTAGTAGCTGGCTGCTTGGCGAAAAACTCAACCAACATTCTAATACAGGCGGAAGGAATAGCAGCGGACTTTCAATCAAAGGTAAGTTTCGGACGGAACGATCGTCATGAGTTTGAGCAACTAGCTAACGTTAACTCTGCTGCTGCATCGACAAAGTTGAACCTAAGTTGGAGAGCTATTTAAGTTTGCTAACTCAGCTCAGTACACGTTAACCGTTAGTAGCTAATTAGCTTACGTGCTAATCAGAGGAAAGGAGGAACTAGCATTAACGTTAGCTAAATTGTTTGCTAACTTGATAACTTATTGCAGTATAAAATCGCCAATTAACGCTGATTAAGAAACTAATGTTGGCTAATCGGCTAACTTTGCCAAATGAATGTGTTTAGCTGTTAGATTACTTAACACGAGTTAACGTAACATAGTCGCAAACTTACGTTTAGCGTTATCAGTTAACGTTATAGTTGGGTGCCATCGAGATTAACGTAACTTACTTTCCCACTATTGTGTTTCTGCATATCTTCGTTATTGTCTAGTAACTAGTAACTAACGAGCTAACCTAGCGTTAGTTAACTAAGTAACCTAGCTAGTGTTCTTCAGTGCAGCCATTCGGAGTTGGCTGAGGCCAGCAGCAACGAAGCCTAGCTGAGCTACTGAAACCAGGTAACGTTACACAACGTCTAGGTTTATTTGTACGTTAGTTAACGATTGATAAAAAAGAAAGCTAACTCGTGTTTAAACGACGGACTGTAATTAACTCTGAGGGCTGCAATCACTGTAAAGTAAATCTTCGTTTTTTATCTCGTATTATTTGGTAGTGGTGCATCCACTGGAGTTGAAGTAAACAGAAATCTGAGCTCCTACCGCAAGTCAGTTGATGTGCACTTCATGCCAAGGCTACGGCAGCTCAGTTTACATTTCTTTAGCTACACACCAGTATGTCTCTCATTGTTAGACAGTCTTAACAAATGGGGACCCCTCACGTACCAAAAGGAGGGATGCAGATACATCTTTTTTTTTTGTTATCGGTTGATCTATCAAGTATCATTAGCTATCATGTGTTCTCAGATCTCAAGTTATCAAAGTCTAAAGTGATGGCTTATTTGGTTCCACAGCTAACAAACCCAAAGGTAACTATATTAGTTATATTGTGAATTGAAGAGGCACCAGGAACTCTTTACATTTGTGAAGGAGTATTATAAAGCAGAAGAAAAATCGCTGGCCTTTATTCTCATAAAGAACTCAATATTTTGGGAACATCACCTGTGTGTCATACATTAGATACAGGTCTGTTCATATACTTTTACAACTCCAGTGCATCTAAGTGCAAGTAAGCAGCAACAGGCTGAGCAAGACTGCAGCTTTTGTTTATCCTCTGAAGTGCACTATTGCAGATTCAGTTGCCACCAGTTGCATATTTATTTACATTTTGCAAGTAAAAGAGAGCTCATGTAAAAGTGCAGGTAGAATTTCCTTTTGCTTGATTCTACCGCTTTTTAACTTGCCTAATTACAGACTATTGTCTGATGCTCACAGCATCCACATGTATGCCCTTTATGTGTGCCATTGTTCCTCTTTTCATTGTGTTACATGTGCCAGTAGACTGTTTTTGTTGAGGTTGCCTCTGGTGGGTTCTATTTTGGATGTAAAGTCAAGCATTTGCTTTCCTGCTCAGTGTCCACAGGGAGCGTTCGGCGGGTTATTATTGCACTTGTGTACTCTGTAAATGTATGCCAGATGGGCGCTGCTGCTGCATGTGCATGGAAGGGTCCTCCTCAGGAAAAAAGGAAAAGAAAAAGGAGGAAGCACTTTGATTTCCTCCTTCAGTTTTACTTCCATGATCAACAGTTGATAGCATGTTGCTCACAGAGACACGCTAGCGTTGACAAAGCCGGCAGATGTAATTGTCACTGCTGGTGTGTTAGGTTGTCTAGATTAGCTGCCACAGTAACCACACGGGGAAAAACAAATGAAACATACTTACGTAGTCACAAAAGCACGAAATACTTGTTCTCACCATCTAATAGTGGGCATTTAAAAGCCTCTGTTGTGGTGATGAGACATGAGAAGTAGGCTAGATGTTGACCAAATCTTGTTCAGCAGTTTAAAGTGATGGGCATGCACACAAACACACAGCAGCTGTGTATGCTTTCAGTGTAGTTTTAAACAAGTAACTTGCCTGATGAATGTCAGCCTGGGAACTGGCCATAATCTCTCATTGTCATCTCCAGGCCTGAAGAGTGATATACCGTAACCTAATATGTATTGATGGTAACCTTTATGGTAACATCTGACATGGCAGTTATATGTGATATAGGCCTGTAGACTGTAGCTTAATGCATTTTCATAAAATAAAAGAAGTTCACAAAATAGGTAGGGTAAAACCTGAGGGATGCAGTTTCCTTGTCAGTTTGTCTTGTAGGAAATCTTCACTATTACGGCCTTCCTACTTGCTAGTGAATATTCCCATTGTGTTCAGTTAATACCTCACTGATGCAGGCATGCACATCATAATTACATTTGTTGGTTTGAGCTCTCTGGGTTGTTGTTTTACCTAAAAGAAGACAATGCCGCATTTTAAAACATGTGGGTCTTCAATCTTAAATGTTATGTTTTGCTAAACTATAGCCTGTAGAACTTAAATGTTCCAAAATGTTGTTTTAAATAACCCCAAAGTTAGATACATTATCTGCATTTTATTTAAACGGATGCCACTCTGATGTTGAATGAAATTTTTCAAATCCACGATACGATTTGTATGCTTAACGTATTATGTGACATGAAGAATTCTAGATGTGTTATCCGTTGTTTTATTCATATTTGTCTTGATTTTATCCTGACATATCTGGTATCTTTTTTGACTACATTTGGAAAAACTTTTTTTTCAGGGTTGAACAAAACTAGTATTCACATTCACACAACATAATTTTGTAATGATAGACCCACCAGTATGCATGTGAAGTTGGACAGGTTAATATTGAGGATGTCTGGATCACAAACCTTTGCTGCTGTCCCTGACAGAGAGTCCAATGCGATGCTTTTTAAATGACTTTTTTTTTTAATTATATTTTTGTTTAATTTTCTTTAATACTACAACTACGAAGAATAGGCCTACATTAGTAAAGTAATATGTTTGACAGCTGAACAGCTCTGCAAGAAAATCTAGCTTGCATTGCAAATTTCCTTTGACGTGTCAGTTGTGGCCACATAGGAGCAAGATGTAGATATCATCCACAATTGGGAGTGTATCCCCTTTAATCAAATAACTAAGGCTACATCCACACTAATACGTTTTTGCCTAGCGTCCACACTGCTACAGCGTTTTCTAAACCCTAAAACGGAGACCTTTGAAAATGCTGCTGAACCCCATTTTAGTTTGAAAACACTGGGATTGCGTTTTAGTGAGGACGGGCGGAAACTGAGACGTTCTAAAACGATGACGCAGACACCCACGTTCACTTCCTGATTGGCTCTTATCAGCCACAACGTGTTCTTCCCTGATTCGTCACGCCCCTATCATGTGACACTTTCCCAGAACAAAACAAACAACATCAGCCTTGACTACCAGCGGTTAATTCAACATTAATAACAAATTACAACACTTACTTTCAGTAACAGTTCCACCTGGTCGTCGGTCCAAGCACAGAAATCTCTGCTCTTACTTTTCTCCATCGCTGTTCTTCGTTCGTAGTATTTCCTGCAACTAACTAAGCAACCAACCGCAGAGTAGACGATCTGCTTTCTGTTTACACCCGTACGTGCATGCCCAGTGCACGTGAATGGTCATATGATATGCGTTTTCAGGTGTGTAGTATGGACAGAGATGATTTCTGAAACGTTGATAAATCGCTTGTGTGTACGGAGATCGTTTTTGTTTTAAAACGCCGTTTTAAAATGAAAACGTATCATTGTGGATGTAGCCTAAAAGCATGTTCAGTGCTACAGTAGTGCTTAGAGAGTGTTTTTTGTTTGTTTGTTTTTAGAGAAATGAGACCTAAGTGAGTGCTAGCAAGGGTTGTTGAGATGTAGTCTGAAAAGGTGGGTTTTTAGCCTGCAATGGAAGATTGGCAGTGACTTTGCTGTTCTGACTTTAGTGGGGAGTTCTTTCCACCACTGTAGAGCCAGCTAACACATTGAAGTATTTGTTTTGTTTCTTTATTTACACATTTAAAAAATGTAAAAATGATTCAGGGTATATGAAGGAGAATTGCCTAAAAACCCTCAGTGTGTTAAGTATGTGTGTCATTACTCCAAAATCTTGTTGCCCTGTTGATTGATAATCTCCAATGTTTTTTTGTGTTGTGCAGGTTATGGTGAGCCTCTCTGTGTCTCATCTCATAAAGAGGCCTGCGTTTTAAGAGGAGACCCATGCTGATAAATGCCAGGCCTCGCCACACTCTCTGTCGTCTGCACAAACACAAATGCCTGCCTGCCCGTGGGGGAGGTCTGATTAAAGATATCCACATTTCATCCACTGGTACGTGTAAGCACCTTACTGTGTGTGGCATTTCTGTTTTTTTGTGATCGTACAGTCTATGACCACAATAATCCAGCCGTTGTCCTTTTCATAAGTAATTTCGTATTTTTGATTGAACTGGGTACATGAGTTGCCTATAGATCTATTCAATTCCAAATATACGTTAAAATTGTATAGAGTGCAGCTGACTGACTGAAGACATCCCCTCCACATTACATAAGAGTTACCCTCCATTCAACCTCAATCTTTCTGCCATTGTGATCATGCTGGTTACCTTTGTGGGCATCAACATGCACCTTTGCTGCTCTTTTATGGCTTTACATGAAAGATCCAAACAGAATCAAAATCCTATGAAAACTTCAACAAAGTCTTATTTTTATCAAAATCTATACATGCCCAAAATGGCCTACATTAGTGCAGCATAAATTGGAATACTCCATAATTAGATCATAATTAGTGTAATTAAAAAATGCAGTTTACAAGACAAGTTAATTCAAGAATGTTGCAGTCCCTGTAAGGAAATATTGCAAGTGATAGTGATGTTTTATTGTTCCAGCTATTTTTGGTTTAATTCTCTAGCTTACATCTTTGTTTACATCAATTTCTCTCCCTGTTTCCTTCCCCACCTACGCGTCCACTCTTCTCTTCTTTTTCCCACCCTTTTCTTTTATTGTTCTGGCCACTGCTGGGCCTCTCTGTGTCCCCCTCCTCCATCCTCCTCCACCCTTTACCTTCCCTCCCTCATCGCTCTGCTGTGCTACGGCCCCAGGGCTGTGTCCCCTGTCCCAGCGGCCACCATGTTTTGGAAGTTCGACCTGCACACCACCTCCCACATCGACCAGCTGCTGGACAGGGAGGACGTGACGCTAAGAGAGCTGATGGAGGAGGATGACGTCCTGCAGGAATGCAAGGCCCAAAACCGTCGGCTGCTCCTCTTCCTTTCCCAGAACCACTGCATGCAGGAGCTGGTCAGCCTCATCACCACAGAGCCACCCGCCGACCTGGAGGAGAGGAGCCGCTTTAAGTGAGTCCTCACAGTGGTGACTAACGCAAAAGATGGTGACAGGGACTAGTGATGGGTTTCAGGAGGGCAATGTGAACGCTGAAACACAGCATATGGTTATAGTCAGGAAAGAGTCAATAGAATACAATACAATCCCTAAAATGAAAGTATAGAAAAACTATTAAAGCTTCCATAAGCCAGACATCTTGCCTTAATGCTGCAAAGTTTGGTCCTTATTGACTTTGGTTTTAAGATCCTTTTTCAGCAGTTTTAACTTGGCTCTTTTCAGCGTACATTTTTCCATGAGTTTTCATTAGTTGGAGGCATCAGGGTGGTGTTTGCTTAACTCAGTTCTTGTTCTTGGTTATTGTTTAGTTCTTAATACAGTGAACAAATGAATGCAACCACAATATTTGTTTTGGTCATCTGTCCCAAGAACTGAACTTTGTATAATTAAAACAAAAAGATTTCACACTAAACATACTGTTCTTTGTCTCTGGGGTATTGTCGCAACTAGTATAGTTCAATTGAATTAACATGCATTAAAATAAGAAATTGTCATTGTGTACTTTTTATTCAAAAATAATTTATAGAGTTGTAGCTATTGGTTGTGTTCAGTACCCCTTTTTGCCCTGATTTTATTTAATTGACTGTGTTACATTCTATTTTTGCTGCTGTGGTTACAGAAATTCCCCACAGGAAATGTTCAAATTTTATTTAATTTAATATAGTAACATTTTTTGACCTCTTTTAGACCAATCACTGCTCAGATAATCAGAAAACCTTTCAGCAATGCCTCTTTAAAGAGGTACTGCACACTTAAATATGATTTTGAGCTGTAAACTAAATGATATGACTGTACTGTGATGAATCACATCAATGCTGGTATTAATATTGACATTTCTTACCAAATTTATAAATATCAGCATTTTATGGGTTGAAAATGGCTCAACATGCAATCTACTGTTTTAAATCAGCCCTGAACTGACATAGAGTCGACTGGTTGGGACTTATCTATGTCATGAAAAAAAAGAATGTGACACTAATCAGTGTCAGTCAGTCTCCTCCGTGTCCCCTGACCCACACACTATGTAGCCATGAGGCCACGCCTCTTATAGTTGGTTTTCCCTCACTCCTCTGTTGCATTTTTGTAAATATGCTGGGAGAGAGGGTTCTAGCAGAATCTGAGGGTGTAGTGACACTTTAAAATCATTAATTGCACTCATACTCATTTTGTGTTTGTTCTTTTTAACAAGGTTTCCCAACATTGCTTGTGAGCTCCTTACATCAGATGTGTCCATTATAAACGATAAGCTGGGTGGGGACGAGTCTCTCCTTGAGATGCTCTATCACTTTCTGGAGCAGGACCCACCCCTCAATCCGCTACTGGCCAGCTTCTTCAGCAAAACCATCGGCAATCTCATTGCCAGGAAAACCGAACAGGTACGCTGAAAATTGTCATGGCACCTCGAGTAACAGTTTATTGATTAGAGCATGTAAATAAGCAATCAAAAGCACTGTTAATCAGTAAAAAACTGACATACAGTACAAAACAGAAGTGTGTTTTTTTTTAGAAACCAAAACTTGAAAGATCTGGGTCTGCTATGTGGAACCAAAAGTATTTTGTTTTGTTTTCCAGGTGATTACCTTCCTAAAGAAAAAGGAGGGCTTCATTGGTCTCGTGCTGAAACATATTGACGCCTCTGCCATGATGGACCTGCTGCTTCGCCTCATCAGTTGTGTGGAGCCTGCCCCGTTGAGGCAGGAGGTCCTTCATGTAAGCTCTCTAGATATGTCTTTGTGTACTTCCCATGAGTAAGCACAAGCATTTAAAGTATTTTAAACATTTATGTTTTTTTTCTCCAAGTGGCTGAATGAGGAGAAGTTGGTACAAAGACTCACAGAGCTCATCCATACTGGCAAAGATGAGGAGGTGGGTGTAAGGCCTGCTGGGAGTTGACCTCTCACTATTTCGTCACGATGCTCTCTTTGTCAGACGAATACGCTATAATATTCTGTACATTCATTAACATAACTTATAGGAGTCATCTGTCAATTTAATGATTTACGTTTC
The DNA here is from genome assembly GCA_008360985.2 of Macquaria ambigua. NCBI lineage: Eukaryota > Metazoa > Chordata > Actinopteri > Centrarchiformes > Percichthyidae > Macquaria > Macquaria ambigua. The sequence goes on along the minus strand of VMKM01004009.1, from coordinate 11,233 downwards.
AGAGACAATCAAATGCATCCCAAACGCTTTGTGACATCATCCGCCTTAGTCGAGACCAGGCCAATCAGATGCAGGAGAATATGGAGGCTGACCCACTATTGGCTGTTCTAGAGTCGTAAGTTTACAACGCCTTTTTGATTGAAGTACTAGGAGAAAAAGTAAATCTCACCCGTGTCCAGTTGCTTATGGTATTTAGAGTGAGTGTGTATTGAAAAACCTGGCTGCAGTACGTTGGAAACAACATTTTAAAATGGCCCCGGACTGGGTGTCACATAATTGATAGGTTCTTCTTTTCATGTGTTCTTTGTCTCCTTTGAATCATGTTAAGGGTAGACTTGGTAAAGTTGGCTCTGTTGAAACCTGATTTGCAAATTTCCCTTATCTTCCTAAAAAAGAAGGTTGGAAATAGGTTGTTGTGTATATAAACATTTGCTGGCAGAGCCGGTTTGACAACAGTTTAGATTTATATGCAGTTTGTGTCCTTCATAATGCTTCCTTGGTGTACAACATGTCACCCATGAATTCCCACACCTCACTATCAATAATAGCAAACAAATTGGACAACTGGTTTGCTGGCTTTGAGAGGAGAACACATCATTAGCGTGTCGTCATCATTGACTTGCCATTCAGTCCGGTCCGCGTCCGGACTGAATGGCAAGTCAATCCGGACCCAGCCCAAACCTTGTGTTATGAATACAATACGTTATGAATTGTAGCGTTTTCTATTTTGAAATACATACATACAATATTGATCAATAAATTGTTAGTGACATTGAATATACAGTGTAGCTGGAGATCATTCACAGCGATCATCCAGATGAATGTGGTTTTAATGTGGCTTATTTCCCTATCGTTGACATCGTTGTCATGGCAATGTTAACTGCAGGAAAGAGTGCTGTGTGTTGTTGCTGCTGAGCTCACGCAGTAACGTTACACCGGAGAATTTGCTGTCAGCTCCTAAATTAGTTACAGAATGTGTCTCGTTTTCTCTAGTACACGATTTCTACAACTAGTGTAAATGTAGCTGTAAGAATATGTGTGAGTCAGAAATAAATATGGACTAACTGTCTGAGCTGTGTCTGCCTTGGTTTCAGGTTATTTTTCTGCCACAGTTTCGTTCTGTTTGAATCAAAAGAGATGCAACATTAATTGCGACAACGAGTAGCCTACCTGTAAACAGAGTGTGTGTGTGTGTGTGGGCATGGGTGGGGTGGGGGGGGACCTCTGACCTTGAATAAAAAGCAGATGTGGACCTTTGAGTAATAAGTTTGAGAACCCCTGATCTAGTTTGTTTCTTAAATGTGCTGCTGCATAAACCTTTGTCTTTCAGGCAGGAGAGTGTAGCAGGACTCCTCAAGAACATGTTTGAGGGGGAGAGGAGTGAGGCCTCCATTGTTAACGGAACTCAAGTGCTACTTACCTTACTGGAGACCAGGAGGTCTGGGTGAGTCAGAGTGTTTCCTGTCAAGTTTTTAATTGTAAATGTTGGCAGCTTAGTTCATTTTGTTTCCTCTGAGTCCTGGTCCTCCAGGGTCTTTTGAGCAATAAAACCACATGGTATATTTGTATTGTATGTATCAGAAGTAGAGGAAATGAGTTAGCACTTTAGAGTCTAGTGACCTAATGTTTTGTCTGCTTGTGTGTCCCAGGTTGGAAGGGCTGATGGATCTGTATTCTCAGGGTTATGAAAGGTCTTACACTGTCAACAGCAGTATTTTAAATGCCATTGAGCCCCATTTAAAGGACTTCCAGCAGCTTCTTCTGGATCCCCCCAAGGTAAAGCCATGAAGCAAAATCAATTCTTAACAGAAGTGTGATTAGTAATTGATTCATTTTGTAAAATTGAGTATAGTTAAGCCCATCATTCTTAATAGTATTTTTTGCAAGTTGTCAGTTAGTGCCTTATCTACAGCCTTGTTTTTCCCACTGTGGTGCAGCTATAGCATTGAAACTCGGGGGTTCTTGTGTATTGGTATCCAAACCACATTTTGTGACAACACTAGTTGATGTACGTTTCTCATTCCCACTACAGAAAAGTGCAATATTGACGACCGTTGGCGTTCTAGAGCAGCCACTGGGGAACGCCCGCCTTCACGTGGCCCGGCTGGTGGCCGCCCTGCTGCAGACCAGTGCCCCCAGTATCTGCCAGGAGCTCTGCAATCTTGCCACCATGGACCTACTACTGGTAGGCTAAGCCTGGCTTGACTCTGGACTCTGAAACTGTGTAGCTCCTTTTTGTCGCTACACACATAGTGAGCAAGATGTGTTTGAGCTTTCATCCATTTTTTAGAAGGATGCTTTTGCCTGATTCTGTTTGTGTGTTATATCTGAAAAAGTTGCATCAGATTTGCACAAGGTTGGTCGTGAGGCAGGGAAGTGCTGATTGCCTTATCACACCACCTGACCAAAGGGCAGTGGGTGTGGCTTATTTGGAGCAGGTTCATATAAGACCATCAAGTTTGTGTGTAGTTCAGCATATAGGGGTTTCAAACCCTCCACTATTTCCCTGGTTAAACAACATGGGGCCACTGGAGAGGTCATTTCTGGTCCCAATATTGCCAACATAACCATGCGGTGTTGCAGTAATTGGCTAAAATGCTTAAAACTGACATGTGCTGTTGGTACATCTAACTGCATGCTATTAAGGAGAGGTGTCCGTGCAATTTACTGCTGCTGTTCTGTCTTACATGTCACTAACTTTGCTTTACACCTCTCTCTCTCTGAATAGGATCTGTTCTTCAAATACTCCTGGAATAACTTTTTGCACTTCCAAGTGGAGCTGTGTGTGGCGGCTATCCTGAACCATCCTTCCTCAGAGGAGCGGCCAAGCACAGGCCTCCAGAACCACGATGGGAAGCCTGCAGCGTCCAATCCTGAGGCGCAGGGGGAGGCAGTGGAGAAGGGCAGAACCAGTGACCCACAGACCTCTATCCACAATGCCCTCGTGGCACATGTAGGTGGCCATGCTACACCCAAAACGTTCTCTGCTGTTTTGTTTGCAAGGTTTTGATGTTCTTTCTCAATTATTCCCACACTCGTCTTCATTCTGTGTTTCTGTTGAACCTTCAGCTCTTCCAGAAGTGTCAGCTGGTACAGAGGATCCTTGAAGCCTGGGAGGAGAATGATAAAATACAGTAAGAACTTATTTACATTCATGGTATAGCAATGCGCTTAAACACATTTGTATTAAAATAGAAAATTTTCTTCCACCATGTTATACCTCTGCAGCTGCAGGTCCTGCTAAATATTTATTGTAGTACTTTAGGGCTGAACGATATACAAAAAAAGAATCATATTGTGATTATTTTGACAGATTGCGATATGGGTCACAGTTTCATTGGGAATGGTAATTTTTGCATTTCATTTTCACAAAAAAAAAAAAAATGATGATGATGTGATTTTTGCTGGTACATGCTGTACCAAACAAGCATGTTGCCTTACATCTGGACAATGTGATGTGTAGGCCGTGGTGTATCTGTAGCACCACAATGTTTCATTTATAATGGTATGTTGTGACACATTTTACCTTTATCAAAAAATTGCAGCTCCTGTGATCTGGATATTACACTTGGCCATACTGCGATTTTGATAATATTTCAGTTAATTGTTCAGCCCTAGTAGTACTTATAAAACTAAAACTGTTCCTGCATTTTTGTGTTTTTATTCATGTTGCATCTGTGATTCAAGTAAAGAGAGACAAGTGCAGTTGTTGTGTTGCAGTGCAACTTACTTTGCGAGTTGAAGGTAATCGTGGGTTTATCCCTGTGAATCTCAGGTCCGAGGGTGGCACCAGGAGAGGCAACATGGGTCATCTGACCAGAATTGCCAACATGGTGGTCCAGAACCTGGAGAAAGGACCAGTACAGGCTCAGATTGCTGACCTCATCAAAGGTAATCACGTTGCAGTTGGCCTGATGTCAGATAAGTTACCATTTGACCTGAAAAGTAAAGTAGTGATGGGCGGATGAAGCTTTGGGGCTTTTTCTCAATTTGTGCTGACAAAAAGATTTGAGGCTTCGGGGCTTCAAACACAACAAGCACCGTGACATCTGGTGACTTGCAAATCTTACAGCAGCCCTTCAAGACTGGGGCTGAGGCACTACAACACCTTTTTGATTTTAATTGTTTTAGTCTCGTGCAAAAAAAGTCCAAGAAGCCTGCGTGTTATTATTAAATCTGTAATACTTTGGTTCAGAAGTGCTGCATTAAATGTAGATGTTATTGTGCAATATGTTACAGTAAAATAATATCATACTTATATAATAATTATGTCTTTCTAGTGTACATCCCCATCTTTCTCAATTATAGGGCTGTCACTTTTTCCAAAAATCAAGTTTGAGTGAATTTGAAATGACACGCAATTTGTTAGAATGAATTAGAAGGCTTTGCTGTGTCATCAATTTTCTTAGCAAACAACATCACAGTACTAGCTTAGTTTACACTGATAGGTCAATAGGGCATGCAATAGGTCAAGCTGATAGTGAATTTTTACAGCGCCCTCTGCTGGATCTTAAGGCAAACTACTTCAGATGGTTTGTTGCGTTTAGAGACTGTAAATTTTGAATGGGAACAGGTCATAACAGTTCGAGTATTAACGAGTATTAAGTGATAGCCCTACTCAGTTATTCTCCTTTCCTCTTAACCCACTAATGTGCCAATCACATAGTTTAGCTGAAACTTTGAATGCTGACAGACTGAATGAAGCACTTTCTGAAGCACCAGTGACATTTGAAGCGTCGGACGTCATCAGTCACGTGGTGTTCTTCATTTGACACTGCACAGGAGTGGAACAAGCTTTGGAGCATTGGTATTGCCCGCCCATCTCTACTGAAAAGTCAGTGAAAATGAATTTCCCTGCTTTTTCAGAGCTTCCAGAAGACTGCAGAGGTCGCTGGGAGAGCTTCGTGGACGAGACCCTGAGAGAGACTAACAGGAAGAACACGGTAGAGCTGGTGAGATATCATTCAGTAGCACTCAGGTTCTTCTGCATGAATAGCTTTCTTTTAACTTCCTCTCATTTCCTCTTGTCTCCCAGTTTAAGCCCACTGTGTTCAGAGCAGCCAGTTAATCAGGACAGGACCGAGCAGCCCGGCACAGTGTCAGAGCAGCCGTTACCACCTTCTCAGCCAATTTGATTTTTGTTTTCACATTTTGTATTTAATAAATCTCGGCATATAAGCAACAAAAGTCGAAGGTGTGGTTTTAATTAATGAACAATAGTGACCCTTGTTATATTTAAGCATGGCAGCATCCCCTCAGTGAGGTCACAGATAGCATAATGATATCTGGTGATGTGTTTTCACAGGAGGAGGAACCTGAACTAGGCATGTTTACAAATTGCAGATGGGCATTTGCACAGCAAGAAAATGCATTTGCTGCATTGTAAGTAGCATGGTATTAAAAGAGACTGTATGTCTGTAAGCCCGCTAAGGTAAAACCTATGTAGTGCGACTAAGGCTCAGTGGTATACTGTAGGATGACAGAAAATCTGCTGTCGGCGTTGCAGTTTTCCACAACTTCAAAAGAAAATTATTTTTTATATGATGAATGAGTGTTATGTTACGGCACAATTACTTATAATGAACAATTTTCTGTATGCTATGTTTTCACAAGTTTGTTTTTTTTAAAGCGTTTATCTGTACTGTTGGATGCTATAAAAAGTTCACCAAACTTCTGCACTGTGTCCTACAGGTAAGCACCCACAACATGCACTCGTCCAGCGAGGACGACGACATGGAGAGCCCCTTCCCCAACGACCTGTCTCTCCAGCAGGTAGGACAGACACCACCATGGAAACAAAAGGCCACTTCACACCACTGTTGTTTGCAATAATAAAGAAATATCCATCTTTAGCAACGTCTTCTGCCCATAATGATATCACCTTAAAAAGTGCCCTTTGACCTTCCCAGGCCTTCTCCGACTATCAGATCCAACAGATGACTGCCAACTTTGTGGATCAGTTTGGGTTCAATGATGAGGAGTTCAGCGAGCACGATGAAAATATCAAGTGAGTAGCAAAAAGTCTTATTTGCTACTCAGAATCAAACAACTCTGCATTCCAACCTGTGCAGTCAACAGAGCAAAACCTCCTCTACACCAGAGCTCAGAGACATTTTTGTTAATTGTCAGTTGTATGTCTTATTATTTCTTATTGTAATACTTCCGTGTAGGTGTCTTATTCTTTGTTTCTAAACCCATTCAGTGATCCCACAGCAGTCACCTTAACCCACAGGATGTTGGCTGATATTTTAACATTTTTCTTGTTCTCTTTCCTCAGTGCCACGTTTGACAGAATTGCCGAAATAAACTTCAATCTAGATGCTGATGATAATAGTGTAAGTGTTTTGCAGGTGTTTGTGTCCTGAATGTGTAATAATCAAACTCAATCTGCTGTTCCTGTCAGTGATACTAATCTTACAGCTACTACTGTTAATGTCCCTACAACAACTGTTGCTATTGTTGAGAGTTCTGGTGGTCAACACTCTTATAGGTAACATAAGCAAGTAAGGAGACTTAGACTTGCTGCATATTGAATTCAAGTGTCTGTACACAGGCCAATGTGGCTGCTTTTGAAGCCTGCTGTAAAGAGAGGATACGCCAGTTTGATGATGCTGAAGAAGAAGAAGACATTTGGGAGGAAAAGGAGATGAACTATGCAACACAAGCTAAATCCAGAACAAGGTGAGCCTGATGATGATTTTCTAGGCACTGCAGTTTTTAGTACACTGAGCATTTCTGACTTCTGTCTGTTAACCCTTTCATCTCTCCTCAACTTCTGCCCACTGTCGCTCTCTTCCAGGTTTGGGGTCTCCCAAACCTCAGAGGGAAGCTCCAGGAGCAGCATGGAGAACGGAGGCAGGGAGCGGGACCGCGGATCTGAATCTGATGAGGACGAGGACTCTGAGCAAAACACATCAGATACAGGTAGATTAGGGGACAGCCGCTGCCCACAGAGCACATCCAAAAGTCATGTAAACCTACAAACTTCAAAATGGACTTTTGTCTTAGTTTGAAAGAGTCCCTTTTTGTCTTGTTTCCAGGCCCAGCATGGACAGCAAATTTCAGGGACTCTAGAGGGACTGCAGCATCCCAAACCCCAGCAGGGTGGGACAGCTCAGCTGGGGGTGGAGCAGAGACGCAGGGAACTGGCTGGGCCAACTTCACTGAGTTCCAGCCTTTCTCCGGGTGAGAAGCAAACCTGTTGGCCCAAATTAGCAAGTCTCCTAAGATGGTCTTAGAGAAAAAAAGAACAGAAACTGAATTTCACAGTTTCTAGGTCTGATAGGTTAGGTTTAATTGATGCAACGAGTATCACTTTCCCACCAAGAACCTTTTTGAGGAAACGGGGACTAAATGTAGTTCCTGTACAATAGTTCGAGGTGGCAAAAAACGTCCCTAATCTGGGGGCAGTACTTTCCAAAGGTTCAGGAACTGTAGAGGCCAAATTGTTAGTTCTGGCTGTCTGCGATTGGTCAAACACAGACAGTGCTGCACTTTTATGTATCACAAAACAAGGAAGTACTGTAGTATCAATATTAGGACGAGGGTTGGACATTTCTTGTTGTTTATTATTGTTGAAAACAAAGTTAGGCTTTTCTGCTGTCTTCTTCACTCATTTTTTAAAAAAGCGCAAGAGGGAGAGCAAACACGAATGAACTGACAACACAAGTGAATGAGAGAGAGAGAGGTGATGAGAGAACAAAGTGAGTGAAGGAGAGAAACACAAATACAACAATTTTCTGATTGTTTCATGGCGGTTACGTTGTAAAGCGGAAACAAAGAGACATCGAACACCCAGCCTCCTTTTCCACCTCTGCATGTCTCCTTTTCATTCCATCTAACTCAAACATCAGAGCCGTGCAACAGTAAAAGCAAAGAATAACAGGATGACACTGTTGTTGTTTTCTCATGTGTGAAAATTGCTTTTTAAACGCCAGCGTTGTTTTTAAATCCATCGGTCAAATTTGCCTAATCCTCACGGTTCTTCAGATGCGGTGGAAACGCAAACAGGAAAACACAAAAGGGACTTTTAGTTTAGTAGTTTTAGTTTAGTAGTTTCTCTGGTTCCATAGTTTCTTGAAAGTTGTGGTTGAAATAATTTTACCATCAACTGACTTTCTATATAAGGAGGAGCTATTATTTTGGCTAGTAGACCTGAGGATAATCAGTTGATTGTAGGATCAAAACAGTGGACAGTCGAATGTTTGGTGATGTCATGTGGATACCCTCCATTGAATGTCTTTGTAGAAGTGAAAAGTTGTGTGCCATATTACAATTTAACATACTGAACACAGTACAGTCATACAGTCACAAAAATGGAGATTCAAGTCAAATTATTTATATAGCCCAATATCACAAATCTCAAATTTGCCTCAAGGGTCTTTAATTCTGTAGAAACAGCTGTCATTCTGTACAACTTGTGTGGTGGAAATGTCTGTAATAAAAGCAGTATTCTTGTATTTTTGCCACTACAATTTGTCAACACAGTTTTTCCTCTTGATTGTCTACAGTACAGAGACTGATCCCAGGTGCAGCTCTCCTGTGGACTCTGGCAGCAGTGATGCAGATAAACAAGCCAAACAAAACCACGAGAAGAGTGGTGAGTGTTCACCTGCATCCTTTGAGCTCAGCCGACTCACTGAACACCACTTACTAACCTCTGTCTGTTAGAGATGCACACTTAAGCCCCTAAACACATTTCCAACTTAAAACAAACATCGTAATTGATTTGAAAAACATAAAAACTCATTTTTTCTGCCCTTTGTTTGTCAGCAGATGTTAGCCCCTCCTCTGGTGCTTGGGCAGCGGGAGAAGGGAAGAAGGCTCCTCTGGTGGCCTCAGACAGCAGCTCCTCTGGGGGATCCGACAGCGAGGAGGATGACAAAAATGCTGGGGCTCCTCCCGCTGCGGCCATCGCCTCGGAAAAAGTTGCCGCCTCCGGCAACAAGACAGCTGACCTCAAAAGGTTTGCATCTTTTAGCTGAGCTGCCCCGCCTGGCTGTCAGATGCGGAGTGGGAAACCCTCCTCTGTTGACCAGTCCACTCTGCAGCCATACACAAAAAGTTGCTCTGTGTGTGTATAAACATCTATATTTGAAATATAATTACCACATTGAGGTAATTATAGAGTGGGATTTGAAATGACTGGATTCATTCAGTTTTGCCTTTCTAAGTAAAGTATACCCTGGAGCTATAGCTTCTCTGGTACTCTGCAGAAACTGAAGCTTAAACTGAGATTCCCAAGTTCAGAAAGTGAAGTAAAAGACGTTTGTAGTTTAAATGCAGTGTTATTACTTTTTCCAGTAGTGTGGAAAAATGACTATTTCAGTTAAGTTATAGCAATGCCGTTACCAGTAAATGTACTGTATCAGTATTTTATCACACCACCTTAATAAAGTCAAAATATGTCCCGTTTCAGCTGTCATCCTCTCAGTCATCGTGAGCGCACACGCTACTTTATTTTCTGGAGCAGGGTGACAGAAATATTATTAACACTATTTGGTCCCCCTGATGATTCACACAGTAACACACAGCTACAGAACAAGGAGAAGTTAAGAAAAAGTTCAGAGACACTTGAGCAGGGGGTAGGATGCTGTTGACTTGAACCTGCACACTGTTCTGAAACTGTGTTAGAGTGGACTGATGAGGAACTGTTTGTATCCCTGTGTCCTGCAGCGAGGAGAGTCCGGTGTCTCTGGAGAAACTCTCTCTGTCAGATCCTCCTAAAGCGTCAGAGCAGCCGCCTGCTGAGGGTTCACCTGTATCCACACAGACCGACAGGAAGTAAGTGCCTGCCTGTTGACACTGTATAGACGTTTTTTCTTTGATTACTAATTCTGGAGACATTTCATCGATTTTGAAAATGTATGTCTCTTTTTCAAATAATTAAAAAATCCAGATGGATTATTTGGCTGCTGGTCAAAAATAACAATTTTAAGACATAAGTTTGTCTTTGGTAACTTGTGTTGGCCATTTGTTATTGTCTTTATGGATAAGACGATTATTCCAACAATTGAGCAGATAATTGATAATCTAAATGATCAAATGAAAATAAGTATCCATGGTGACAGAGGGTAGAGGGCAGTGACCCTCTGGTATTAAGGGCCACATATACATGGAAAATTCGTGGAAAAAATTATTAGACCACCCTTGTTTTCTTCAATTTCTTGTTCATTTCAATGTCTGGTACCACTAAAGGTATATTACCTGAAGAATACAATGAACATGACAAAAAATGCAGCTGATTACATAATACTTTATGTCCTATTTGACATGCTTAAGCTTAATTGTATTCCCAGGGTATATAAGAGGCCGTGTCATGTCATAAGCAGCACTGCACATGCAAAGGCCTAGAGTGGTTTCCTGCTTACATTCAAGCCGTAGCACAACTCAGTTGTCAGCTCTCACATAATGCCTAAAACAAAAGAATTATGTGAAGCCACAAAGGCAGCCATCTTGGCACTGCTGGAAATTGGCATGAGTGAGAGACAGGTAGCCAAAAAACTGAAGATCTCCAAGACAGCCGTTCATTACACCAAGAAAAAGCAAGCCGAACATGGTACTACCAAATTGCTAGCTGGTCGAGGCAGGAAACGTCTTTCTACCCCACGAGATGACCGTGCACTCATCCGTTCCTGCGTCAGGAATCGTCGTCAGACCTCCAGGGACCTTAAAAATGAGTGGGCACTGTCGAGAAATGTGACTTGTTCGGCAAGGACAGTTCGAAACCGACTTCTTGAAGCTGGTCTGAAGTCACACAGGGCACGGAAGAAGCCCTTCATCAACGAAAGGCAGAGGAAGGCCCGGTTACTCTTTGCTAGGGATCACAAGGATTGGACTGTTGATGATTGGGCTAAGGTTCTCTTCAGTGATGAATCCAATTTTGAGTTGATGCCCACTCCAGCCAACTTACTGGTTAGGAGGAAGCCTGGAGAAGCCTACAAACCAGACTGTCTTGCCCCTACAGTAAAACATGGGGGTGGATCAGTGATGATCTGGGGTTGTTTCAGTATGGGTGGAACAGGGCAAATGCAATTGTGTGAAGGGCGAATGAACCAGGTCACGTACAGGGCTACTCTTGAAAACAGTCTTCTTCCATCAGCTGGAAAACTCTTTCTTGCCTCGAATGACTGGATTTTCCAACAAGACAATGCCCTTTGCCACACGGCAAGGTCAGTTAAAGCCTGGATGGAGAACCGGAACATTCGAACCATGCCTTGGCCTGCTCAATCAC
>VMKM01004008.1:2500-14440 GCA_008360985.2 Macquaria ambigua | reverse complement strand
GAGAGAGACACAGAGAGACAGACAGAGAGAGACAGGCAGACAGACAGACAGACAGACAGAGGGACAGAGAGACAGACAGACAGAGACAGAGAGAGAGACAGACAGAGACAGAGAGAGAGAGAGAGAGACAGAGACACAGACAGACAGACAGAGAGACAGACAGACAGACAGACAGACAGAGAGAGAGACAGACAGACAGAGAGACAGAGAGAGAGACAGAGACACAGACAGACAGACAGAGAGACAGACAGACAGACAGACAGACAGAGAGAGAGACAGACAGACAGACAGAGAGAGAGAGGGAATTATGAACAAATTATGAACAAAAAAAAAACATTTTAAAAAATATTACTTTGATTCCTGAACATCCCAGACTTTCTCTCACTGTCACACTGACTTCAGAAGACGTTCACTTAGTGATATTCTAACCTTGTTTATTTTTTCCCTGATCCAGTATTTAATTTTAGCCACACTGCTAGCACGGCTCTGGGGACGGCAATGTCGAGCGGTCGGTCCGCCACTTTGCTCCAGACTGAAATATCTCAACAACTTCTGGATGGATTGTCATGAGATTTTGATCAGACATTCATGGTTCCCAGACAATGTAACCTACTGACTTTTCCTCTTGTGCAAGCACACATTCCTGTTACATTACTTTGCAACTTTGCCTGCGTATTTCTGCTGTTTACCTTGTGATCGTGGGGATGAACATGGAGAGATTCCAGAGTTGTAAAATCCGGCCTCATAGTATTAGAAATTGCTATGTAGTGTTTTGATGTCTGATAAACCTTCAAACTTGTGGATTTATTGCGTTACAATTAAATCACCCTTCCTGGATCGTATTTGTGAAGCAACATGCCCACACCAGCCCTTGCACTTTTTAAATTTATTTTCCATCTGAATGCCATAAAAGAATGTGTTTGATGTCCCCAGTCATAAAGTTCCAAACTCAGATAATGCTTGAACATCCAACTCAAGCACAAAATGTGGAAATACCTCCTAATTCATGACAAATGACTGTTTGTGGAAGCCTAAATCTGTTGTAAATTAAGCTTTATTTTGTTTTGTCATATTTTGGTTTCTTTCTCACTCAAACAATATGACAAGACTCAGGATTCAATAAGAACCCAATAAACAGAACCAGAACCAGAATCTAACAACCCACAAGAAAGGGTGATGGATATCCAGGTAAGATTACAAGCATCAACAGAGGGAGAGAGTTCAGCCGTCGACTCCTCTGACGAACATTTATCACAACATGAAGGCAGGGGGAGTGAAACTTAATAAGAGGGAGAGATGAGGAACAAAGAGAGAAACAGGGGTGGAGGAGGTCCAGAAGATGATGGAGCAGCAGGAGGTGAGAGGGAACTCCTCGACTCTGAAATCCTCTGACGAACATTCATCTGGACACGATGGAAGGAGGGATGGAAGAGGAGGTGAAGAAATTATGGAGGAGGAGGAGGAGGAGGAAGAAAAAGACAGATGGAGGAGATTATGAAAGGATGGCGAAGGAGGAAAAGGACTCCACAGCTGTTTGGAGATTTGACAAACATTTATTACAAGTTTGGAAAAGAAGGAGAGGAACTGGAGAGATTGGAGAAAGAGCTAAAATGATGGAGGGTGGTCGGTAAGATGAAGAAGGATAGAACAAAAAGTCTGGGTCCTCTTTACGAACATTCATCACAATTTAAACAAAGACTGGGAGAAATTCAAAAGTGCAAAGAGAAAGAAAGAGTAACAGAGAAGATGAAGGGAGGTCCAGAAGACGAACATTCATCAAAACGTTGAACAAAGATGGAAAGAAACTGAAGACGACAAAGATGGAAGACGGAGGAGAAAGAGGAATGATGGAGATTATGAAGGGCGATCCATGAGATGATGGAGAAGAGAGGAAACTCCTCAGCTGTTTCAAGTCCCTGACACATTTTGAAGGAAAGGAACTGAGGAGGAAGACGAAGAGTTGTCCAGATGACAGAAAAGGAAGAGACACGAGAAGACAAGGAGGATGGCAGACGTGGTGAGAGGAGGAGATGATGGAGGACAGACGAGACTCCTCAGCTGTCGAGTTACTGACAAACATTCATCACAGCATGAAGCCAAAGAATCTTGGACACCAGAGGTGAAATAGGAAGGAGGGAAGAGAAAGCAGCGAAAAGGGGAAGTCTGAGGAGGGGAGGAGGTAGAGGATAGGAGGAAGGAGGTCAAGGTAACGATGGGGGTAGAGAGGAGAGAGATAGACGTTAATAACAGGAGGGAGTCCAGGAATTCAGAGCAGCAGTAATATCTTCCACAGACTCACCACTGATGTGTTCAGCAGTGAGTCTGAAGCTTTCAAACAGAAACAAACCCTGAAACACAGTTTATCTGCAGATTCCAAATGTTCTTGGAAACGAAAAAAAAAGTAGTTTTTTATCCACATAACGAGGAAACTATTTTAATGAACAAATGCTGAACCTACAACCTACAATCATCCAACATGACGTAGTCAGGACTCTTTGGTTAAGGTTAGGGACAGAAGTCCTTCTTGTGCTTCAAGTCAGCATTGATCTTTTCAATATCCAATCAAGACCACCACCTTTTCCTAAACTTAACCACACCGTACTTGCCATGTGGAGATACTGTCCAAAGCAACCATTTAAAAAAGCGTTGTAATTGAACACGGCACAGACTTTTGCAGAATCGTGTGATCCTGATGTTCTGGTCTGGCGTATAGGGATGACCTAACAAGACGCGAGACTCAGGGTGTCAAAGGGAGTCAAAGTCCTGAGCTTTGTACACCCACCATCCACTCAGCCAACTCCCTCTTCACTTGTGGTACAAGAAGGTTCTGTAGCACTTCCTGGACTCATCGCCAGCAAACTAAATGTATTTGGGTTGAGATTAGGGATGTGTCAGTGTCATCATCCAGCACTTTGATCCACAACAAGATATTTCAACAACTACTTGGTTGCTCTAACATTTGATGCATACACCTGTGTTCTTCATGGGATGATTAGGAATGAATGTGATGACTCAGACCACATCAGGTCAAAATTTGGCTTTGATCACCACTTTGGCCCACAACGTTATATCTCAAAAAATGAATTGGTGGATTTATATGGAACCTGATCTTGATATTCATGTTCTGAGGATGAAGACCTTTCCATGAACTTCTGGATGCTCTGTAAGCTCTTATCCAGCTTAACATCAGACCAAAATATCACCTCTCCAAACAACATTTATATAATCTAAACCAGAGAAATGGTCTCATCTTGTTCCCGCTCCCCAGAGAATGAACCATTTAGATTTTAATGACCCCTTTACCCTAAATTTTACATGTTTAGCTGTACTGAAAGACTGAGAAGAGACAAATCATCAGTAGGTTGTTCTGTCTGTCCACTGCAGCCTCTAAGGGATGCTAGCAGGACTTTTGTGCCTTTTGCTGCACAGGTTTTCAGGCATATGGTCATCGCAAGAAATGCGACAAGCATGAATTCTGATGTAAGAGGACAAAACATTTGCATTCATACAAATGTCACAGTCTAAAAAGCCACAACCAAGACCAAGTCCTCCATAGTCGTCTTAGACGGCAGAGAAATGAAGCTGTAATATGCAATCTCAGACAAAACCAGACTGAAGGAAACCGACTTCAGCCTCGGATAAACACTGACCTCTGCACGAAGAATTCAAAGCATATGGCAGATATGAAAAATGTACAGCAGAGTCATTCCTAGAAACTGTGCTTGGAGAGATTCTCATCAGAAAACGAGGCTTTGTGCACATGAAACTCACCTCTATGGTGTGAAAGACACGCAGAGGTTCATTTATTATCTATTTACCTCATGTTGTCTTCATTGTCTGAGCAGATATATGTGTAGATGATGTGATACACACAGAGAGAAATCAGCGCTGGTCTCTGTTGGTCGTTATTACAGTACAAATTGAAGCCATATTCTCACAGACTGTAGATAATTACAGCTGCTCCCAGGAGCCTGAATTCATCTCTCCACCAATCAGAGGTAACATAACACCAGCCTGCACTCTGCGCAGCCACTCAAAATACTATTAACCTCCTCAACTCTCTGTGTCCCCTTCCATCTACCTTTAAGGTTTGTTTGCATTTGCAAAAAGTAGTTTCCAGGTATCCAAATGACTTTTCCACTGTATGTCAGTATCATATATGCGGTATATTGTGTATCTGCTTCTTTCAGTACTTCATTGAAACTACATGATGATCACACTGTACCTATGGTAAATAACTGGACTTTGGGGCTTCACTCATGAATCATACACACTGTCAGACAACGACAGCAGAAGGGTTGTTTTGCTCCAACCACATATATATTTGGCCACATATATGCGTTTTTCCCAGGCTACATGCAAATCAGGGTCAGCTTTACTGCAGTCCAGAGGCTGGAGGTCATGCACATGAAACTGTCTGGTATCTGACAAAAACACCAGAAGAAGAAGAACTTCTGCACATTGGCAGTTTAGTTACAACAATAACAGTTTTGCCACAAAAGGTCGTTAACAATGACCCATAAACCAACAAACCTAACCCTAACACATGGATGACTAAGAGTGAGACGAAGGTTTAGCTTGTCGTCTCTCACTCACTCTGCTCTTATCCATACAGACCACTGCTCTGTCAGTGGTTTCACTGATCAGGGATCAGAGATCTCTGTATGATTGTATGTGTCTTGGAAAGATGGATGCATTTACGCCTTTTTCAACATTTGGTTAGAAAGCGTCTCAAAACTCAAAATGGTTTAATCGATCGGATTTCAATCAGCTTCATGGATGCATTTACACTTGACTGCTATCTGATCTCTATGAAGTGGTGGTTCTGTCCAGTTCTGTCAGTAAGATGGAGAATTTTGCAATGCAGTCTAAAGGAAGAGGGCTGTGAATCAGGATAAGGGGAAGAAACAGGTTGCACCGCCAATCATGGCTCAACTGTCCTGACCCATAAGGGACCTGATCTAAACTCAATAACCTGCACTCTTACTTATACTTTCACTGTCATGTGTGTTGAGTCTGACCATTACCAATCTCGGTACCCATTAACCATCATCTCACGACGCTTTAGCCTCTGGGGGCAACGGCAAATGTTTCGGGGCTTCCGGTGTAGCCAGCGGATGTCCAGGATAAGAATTCCTCTCCCGTGCTCCGGCCATTGTACAGTCTGATTAGCAATCTCGGTACCCATCGGCTATCCTCTGGTGACACTTCTGGTGACACTCTGGTGACAGATTCACATCTGAATGCAGATACATTTTTAAAAAGCTAATAAAAAGCTAATCTCTAGGGATCTGAGACTGATAAAAAGCTAAATCATCATCAGACGATAGCAGATGGATTTCATTTCATTCAATGTGTTCCGCCTCTTTTGCTCTCCACACG
Organism: Macquaria ambigua; assembly: GCA_008360985.2. Lineage (NCBI taxonomy): Eukaryota > Metazoa > Chordata > Actinopteri > Centrarchiformes > Percichthyidae > Macquaria > Macquaria ambigua. Next base: position 9,058 of record VMKM01004008.1, on the reverse strand, counting down.
GACTGTTTACCTGCATGCAACCAAAGCCCGCTCAAACGTGATTGGTCAACACTACTTGGACTACAAACGGAAACCAGAACGCTTCCGATACCTAAACCTCGTCCCTTACCTCCAGATTCTGTCTTCATATGCAGATATCTGTTAGTAGAGATTAGACCGTTACTGGAATACTTCCCTGCTCTGTTAAAACTTGGCTTTAAAGACGTCCCCCCTGCCCAGCCTCCAAAGCCCCCCAGGCTCTCCAGCTCATCAATTTACAGCATTACAAACAGCACACGCATCCAAGTGGAGTTTAGCAGCATAAATTAGCTCAGCATCTGTCTCAGTCCTCCCTCTGGTTCTACCTACAGAGATTACATCCACGTCTGTTAATGTCATTTTAATGGCAGCCTATTACATGATACATTACACTGATACAAAGTCTTATGATATTTGTGAAAGAAAACAATCTCCTTACAGCACTTTAATTCTGCTGTTGGCAGCTTCAGATGGCAGAGAAGCTGCATTCCTGGAGCCATTTTGTTATTTCTCTCTTTACGCCGGATAACTAACCAAACAAAGACTCTCCTCTCGGGTTCCCGGCGGGGCTCCACTCGAGTTCACAAACCTGCAATCCAGCACATTTCCCTCCAAATCTGACCCAGTGGATCACAGCGGAAAAATGCAGAGCCGAGACCAACTGTCTTCTCTTCTGGTGATTACATTACTGTCTCACTGTGGATATGCTTTACTCACATGTACATGTACATGGCCTGTCTGTATGTGTTTGGTGAAACTTTTTATATGCTGATTATTTGCTTTGATTTTACTGGATGGTGGTCTGTTCTTATTTGGTGATGAGGTTTTCACAGTCAGCTGATAAACTGATTGACCTAATAATGAAAGGTGATGTGATGGTCGTTGCAGAGTCTGTAGGCTTTATATATACATATATATATATGTATATATATATATATATATATATATATATATATATATATATATCTATATGTATATCAGATTTGTGTCCAAAAAATTAAACAAAACGTTGTTCAGTGCAGCGAGCTCGAGTATCGGTTCTGTCGGACACAGACCTCCTAAACAGCGGTGATGCTGGGCATTCACTACCCACTAGCTAACTTTATTAATCTTGTAGGAATCCAATAAAGTGTAAGTATTGATCATCCCACCCACGTGAGAGCTTTGTGTCAGACCTGCAAACAAAAAGTCAGGCCACAAATGAGAGAGCTGACAGCGTAATGCAAAGAATCAGTGAAGAAGCAGAGGGAGCTGGAAACAAAAAGACCAACAGGTTACACAGTTACACAAATAATTTGTCTGCAAGTTATAAGTTTTACTTTTGAGATGACATCTTGTTTGCTTCAGTGAGATTTATTCTCTCTCAAGTTCTTATTTTAGTTTGATATTTAACAAGTTTTGTTTGATTTCTTTGACACAAATCTGATCCCATACATACATAGATTCACATGTTTCTGGTGCACCACAGGAGAAACGAGCATGTCTGTGACTGTCCTGAAAAGTAAATTAAAATAAGTCAGAGTCTGGAAGAGTGAGGCCTGAAAGGATCCAGAAGAAGAAGCAGCGATGCGGCACTGAAAGCTGGAGACACAGAGAGTTTTTGAGTTTGGTGGTCTGAAAGCATTTGACCTACTTATTTTTATTGGAGTTTAATGGAGCTTTAAGGAGGCGACAGGCGGAGAGCAGCGAGGTGAAGGAGGGGTCGACCTCCACACTGACAGACTGGGTACACTGAAGGGATTTAAACACACACACACACACAGAGGCATGTATGCATGTCGATGAAGGCTTTTACTGTGTATATATGCAGTGATTTAAGTAGATGTAGGTACACACACACACACACACACACACACACAGAGCTGGGCAGTGGTCCAGTCAGGCCAAACATCTGTCAGACTGATGGAGAGGAGACGGAGTGTGAGATTAGCAGTGATTCTCTCTCTCTACTCTACAGAGAATAAAACACACACACACACACACACAGAGCGAGAGAGAGAGAGAGAGAGAGAGACAAAGAGGGTGAAAGGAGAGAGAAGCAGACTGGTGCACATCTGTACCAAAAACAAATCAACATTTTTAAAAACACTAATGCTTTGTAAGATTTTCTGGCTGTACTGGACTGTCTCATGCAGCTGGCAGCTCCTCCTGCTCTGCTAAGCGTTCTTGTCTTTGTCACTGCGATGGTTGTTGACGTTCTCTTCAGGAGAGGCTGCAACCCATCAGTCACTATTAACCATACACAGAGACCTCCACCAGATCCTCCACAGTCTCCAGCTGCTTCTCTCACTCATTCTCAGCCTCTCCTGCCCCCAAACACTTCTTAATATTGTTATGCTGAATCCTTCCCCAGTCCATTGGTAGCATCTATAGCTATATTACTTTATAGCTGTTGGAAGTGACGTTTGGTAACTCACCAGAGCTCCACATCATAATAATCATCTGTGTGCATCCACGAGGAAACCACACTGGGATGAATTGTGGATGAATTGTCACTCTCAACAGTCTTATCCAGCGTGTTAAAGTGGTGAGAAGTTTCACTACGAATAAGAGCTCTGCAGTCTCAGCTGTGACAGGTGGCCACCTCACTGAAGGTAGAAGTCAGGTGGTATCATAATGTTTATCTAACCATAATCTCTATAAACAGATATCTGCATATAAAGCAGGATCTGTAGGCAAGAGACAAGATTCTGGTTTCCGTTTGTAGTCCGAGTAGTGTTGACCAATCACGTTTGAGCGGGCTTTGGTTGCATGCAGGTAAACAGTCCATGTGGAGAGTAAAAGAGGCAGAACGCATTGGCCGAAATGAAATCTCACAACCCATCAGCTATCATCTGATGACGAATTAGCTTTTAATCAATCTCAGAACCCTAGAGATCAGCTTTTTATTAGCTTTTTCTTAATTTATCTGCATTCAAATCGTCATCAGAGGATAGCCAATTGGTTCAGAGATTACTAATCGGACTGTAAACAATGACCGGAGCACAGAAGAGGAAGTCTTGGCCCGGATATCCGTTATCTGGATATCAGCTGGCTACACCAGAAGCCCCGAAACATCGGCTGTTGCCCCCAGAGGCTAAATCATCATCTGGTGATAGCCGATGGTTCTGAGATTGTCCTAAATGTAACCCATAATGTAGTCATCCTTAATCATACTGCATGTTGAACTGTTAACAACCTGCCCCACGCCCTTTGTCTGGCCACGCCTCTTGCCCCCCGTGACAGTCGGCCATTAGTGTCGCTGTCGCCTCATGTCTTCTGTTAAAAGTTGAACACACAGAAAAGACGACAGCGGTCACACAAGGACGCAGAGATCAATATCTTTACAAACAACACGTGTTGTAAAGATGTTCATGTTTTATTACGCTGTTCATGTTGCTCTTCTTTGTGTCTGAGAACAATGTGAACGTGTGGAAAAATAAAAGCTGCTGTGTTTCATTTTGTTTCCAACAAGAATCAAAAAAACCTCCAGCGTCGAAATTCACGACTTTGTGTCAGAATCAAAAAACCAAAATGTTGGTTTTGTGACAAAAGTGAGACGCACACACACAATGCAGTAACACACACACACACACACACTGAAGCCAAACATCTGTCAGACAGTTTGAGGAGGTTGTGTGTGTTTGTGTGTTTGTGTGTGTGTGGACCTCTCAGCGCCTCCACTCGCCTCGCTCTCCTTCTGTTTCACTCCACTTTATGTTTCTACTAAAGCACGTTTACTCTCGTCATAAAACAGACGCTTCACACGTCCTCGCTCGCCGTCGGACCGAACCCGTCCGCTCATCAGGGACAGACGAAAGGAAAATGTACTTTTTCCCGACGATAGCGAACACAACCTTCAACACACGACCAACACAGACCCAGTGGGCAATGAGTTCAGATTCAATGAATTCAATAGATTTAATTGCACTTACTTGGGGTAGTTCATGCAGTAGAGTGTGTAGATGTCGAAGGCTTCACTCTAAAAAAAAGGATGAGAGAATAAAACGTCAGAGAGGAGACAGACAGCAACACATCGTCCTTCATCAAAATCACTGATAAAAGAACATGATTGAATGTTTAATATATGTTGTAAATGTGCATGTGATGTTATTCTATTTTTTAAATTTTTTGATATGAATTGTTTGATATAACTGTGAATAATTATATTCAGGCTGAATCCAGCATGTTATAAAGTACAACTTCTTCATGTTCGTTGATTGTTTTTGGTTTTAAAACCAGTTTACAGGTGGATGATCTTTCACCTCAGAGGTCTGAAACTGTGTCGGACTCTTGTATGAATATTTAAACCCTCCAGATCATTTACACAACAGAGGAGTCAGTTTCTTTCCTTTTTCCTCTTAACTATTAAAACGCCAGAAACATATACGACAGGGGAAAATATCAGATGTGACTCACAGACAAACTCCATCATCTCCCCTGCTGCTTTCTTACATGTATCAGAGGTCCAGCTTCCGCCTCGTAGCTGTTTTTAGTTTTTCCATTAATTTGGTTTATGTATCAGGAAGCATATACGACCATTAGGCTTCCATGTAAAGAAGTGACAAAGTTTGTTTCGTATCAGATTGGGGTAGTAGCATCTTTCTACCTGCAGGCCTTCGACAGGTAGGATCACTGAAACAAGGTTACTCCTGCTGCTGTCCTTCCCTCTCCTCAGCCTTTTTTAATCTTTTAAACTAAAAGACTTCCTGTCGGCCCGTCAGTCAGTCAGGAGGTCACAGAGAAAGACAGCAGTGTGTTAGACACAGGTCTTAAAATAACTCTCTAACAGTTTAATCTAATGTCCACCGCTCTGCAGCAGACAGGAAGTTCAGTTCAGCTTTAGTCTGAAACGAACACCAAACCTCCTGAAGCTCAGATGGGTTTATTCTTTTAAAGTTAAAATAATAAAACATTCAGATCCATCCTAAATATCAAAAATCCAGCACAGACAAGTAAATGTAAAGTGTACAGAGAAGAGCTTTTTCTAGTAGAATAGAGGACGGCAGAAAAAAAAAGTTAGGAGTAAATATGAAAGAAATATTTAAGAAAATAATTTAGATTTAAAAGGGAACCCTTTCATACAGTTCGTCTCTGTGCTGTAACACATGAGAACAATATCACTACTGTCCGACACACACACACACACACACACAGTCAAAATGTATAATTATTGGGTGTCGGTTGGATCAGCAGCAGCAGGAGCTGGTTGGTGGATGGCGTGTGTGCTGCAGCAGTGAATGGAGGGTCCAGTTCTACTGGTGGTTTACTGGGTGTTTGGGGTTCACTGTGTCATGTTTCCTGTCAACAGCCTCACACACACACACACACACACACACACACAGCTGTACTGTACTCACCCTTTCTACGAAGCACTCGGCGATGGCTGCAGCGTGAGGACTCCTCTCTAGATCCTCCAGGAGGTCGCTGAGGAGACACAGACAGGCAGGTTAGCTAAGCGAGACAGGTAAGCTAGCAACTACATGGCCAGAAGTATGAAGACACCTGAACTCGTGAGACCAGCACTGTGTTCATTAATGTGCTGCTCTAACAGCCTCCACTCTTCTGGTTTCAGTATTTTCACCAGATGTTGGAGCCTGGCTGCAGGGATTTGCTCCCGTTCAGGCTCCAGAGCATCAGTGAGGTCCAACACTGATGCTGGGGGATCAGGTCTGGCTCACAGTCAGCGTTCCAGTTCATCCCAAAGGTGCTGGATTGGGTTGAGGTCAAGTTCTTCCACACCAAACTGGGAAAACCACTTCTTTATGGAGCTGGCTTTGTGCACGGGGACACCTTTTACCAGGTAACCAAGGTTTCACACACAAACTCCATCCAGCAGGGAAGATGGCAAGATGCAGTTGAAAGCTCTGGAAAAAACCTACTGGGTCGACCTTGAGTTAATATTCTTTTTTTTGTCAGATTCTCCAAAGAAGTGAACATGAACACGAAAGCTCTGCACGGACGACTGATACCAGGATTTATCCAATGGCAGCAAAGCAATGAACCCATGATGATGATGATGCTGCCGACCACCTGCTGCCGCCTACGTTACAGTTTAGGATGCACCAAGACGTGACTGATCCACATTAAACACAGCTTCTTTGTCATGTTGGGCTGCAGTTTTTAGTGCCACAACAATCTCTGGCCTCACGTTAACTTGACTTCCATGCAGTGAGGTATACAGAGTTTAAAGAGTACTGGTATCAGAAAGGTACTCTGTACTGGTACTGTATCAGCAGATGAGTTTTAGTATCAGGGGAGAAAAAGTTGGATTGGTGCATCCATAATTACAGTACCTGCACCTTCTCATGCTGGGTCTTGCAGGACCTGCAGGATCCCATTCCTGCTCCAGCCCTCCAGCATGAAGCACCACAGATAGAAAACAGCATGAAGAGGTCACACTCCTCCCAAAGTTTTAGTAAAACTCTGATTCAGGGCCAGTTTGCTTCTCTGGGAGCCATGGAAAACATTTCTATAGTAGTTATATAGTATATAGAGATCAGTCTGACGGAGTCGATGTGGAAACACATGGAGGTCAGTGTGACGCTGAACTGACTGTTA
>VMKM01004007.1:0-24390 GCA_008360985.2 Macquaria ambigua | reverse complement strand
AGAGAGAGAGACAGAGAGAGAGAGACAGAGACAGAGACAGAGAGAGAGAGAGAGAGAGAGAGACAGAGAGACAGAGAGAGAGAGACAGAAGTTGCTCGTTATTATTCAGGAGAAAAAAAAAGTCAGCTCCATGATTGACGTGTCATGTTTCTTCAAATCGATTCATGGCCACAAGATAAAAATAATGTCCATTCTGTTTGCAACACACGACTTTGATTTCACTAACTAATAAATTCCTGTTTGTGCGCAGCCTCCCTGCCCAACAGATACTGACTGAATCCAGATATCAGGTCGGGGGACTGGTGCTCCCGGGCCGAGAGAGAGATGAAGGCTACAGTCTGAAGAATACATTTCATAATTAATTATATGCCAATATTAAATCAATTTGATGCTTTGAGGGCACAATAATTGCACTGAATATTAGGTCAGGAAATACAACATTTGCCTCGATTTGATGTGATTTTCCGATGTGAACAACGTCCACTTCTGGTCTTCCATCCAAATACAGACAGATCATTTTGTTGGTTGAACATATACAGAGACAGATACAGACGTCTCTGTACACCTGTACACGAATCAGACCGGGGACATGGTGGTTATATGGTTGGTGCCTTAACCAGTAGGTTAGAACGGCCCCCAGTGACCCTAAAACTGGTATCTTATCTCTGCTCCCAAGGATGTAACACTGTTTGAAAAGTGGGGCGTCCATAGTGGAAGTTACTTCAAACTAAGCTGGTCTGTTTTTAGTTCAACTGCAGTCACAGTGTTTCTGAATGTGAAGAACCTGCAGTCATCAGTCAAGTCTCTTGACGTATCTCCAGAAACCCCTGAACAGAAAGAAAGAAGACCTGCTGCTGGTCTCCATCCTCTGCTGCTGTGTGAACATGAGCTGATTGGTTGATGGAGATAAACAGCTGCTCAAACGATGGAAAACCATGTGGAGAACATGACGGAGATACAAGCTTTCTGTTAGTTTCATGTGTTCATGTGAGGAAGGTTACAGCCTCCTCATCGCTCCACACACACCTGATGTTTTCAGCCCTTCACTTTGACTCACAGGCTTCATGTACGCCAGCATTTATTCATCAAGTCTGCTTCTGCTTTTACACCTCAGAACAGGAAACACATTTTATTTTATTTCCAGCGTTTCCACTCAGGTTTCTTTTTAAAGGTGCAAATAGAAAACACAGAAAAAAAACAGGTGGATGGAAACACACTTGTGTCCTCCTCCCACTGCCTCCCTGATCTCCGTCCAACAACTCGACACCATGAATCATACGAATGTGGAGAACAGAGCCCATATTCAGAGCATCTCTGCTGGAGACCTCAGGTGTTCATGTGAAAGTGAACAGAAGGAGTAAAGAATCAGACGCTGTTAGAAACACACTGAAGCGTTTAGAGCTGCGCTGATGTTCAGTAAAGAATTCAGAGAAACAGGAAAACCAAACATTTCAGCATGTAGGAACATTTTAGGACAAAACCATGTCTGGGGATGTAGACTGATATATATGATATTTGTCTGTACCTGGTCTGTAAACCCTGACCACCAAACACAACAGAAATAAAAGAACATCATCACCAACATTAAAGAAGTAAATCAGTTGTGTTGCTGCAGTTTGAGCTCATTTCAGTGATTTAGCTCTTTGTTTACCTCCTGAGCTCTAACCTGCTATAATAAATGGCACCATTAGATTTCAGCACACACACACACACACACACTTTTTCTTTGTGCTTCCTCTCCGTCCACATCCTTCAGTTCAGCATCGATTGAGAGATTAGAATCTGCACTTCCTGCAGGTTTCCTCTCTGCTTCCTTCTGTGTTTTCATGGAGAAAGTTGTTCCTAAAAACACAACAATATGCGGTTTGTTATCTGCAGAAATAATTGACTTCAGCGTGGCGGCACGTTGCTGCGTGTTGTTCTGTTCCCGTCTATTTAAATGTAAAGTAGGTTGATTGAAAGACAAAAAAACCAACAAATGAATAAAAAGAAGCTTCATCATCATCTTTATCAGTCTGAGAGTAAAACAAGTGACACAATAAAAATAAAATCCAGAAACAAGTTCAGATTCATACACGTGGTAAAAAGTTGAATACTGAGTTACCTGTGTCTGAGCTGTCCAATCACAATTTGTCAGCGTTGCCATGGCAACATTATCTGTATCGCATAAGTATTATATTTGCAAAGGGAGGTTTGATGTGAGTCTGTAGCTGCTAATCACAGATGTAACGAGGCCACCAGTGTTTAGAAGAGACTTGATACTATTAGAGAAATGAAGTCTAGAGAGGCAAAACTGTGGGTTCAATTTGAAGTTTTTCTTTAATATTTAACTTTCACTTATGAAAACTTTGATTTATCCAAATACAGATTTGTGAGGCAGATTCTGCTCCAGGGTACACTGGTTGTATTGAGCTTGTACTCCATCTACTATCTAGATTATTTAGATTTTGTGTCACGTAAAGTAACTGCAGTTTTGAAGAAAGGTTACCTGATGACAGACAGGTGCTGACTGTCTCCAAACAGCTGCAGTTCCTGTAAAAGCAGCTTGTTGTATAAACTCCTGCCGTCGGTGTTCATATGGAGGACAGAGAGTTACAGAGTTTGTCTGAGCGGGCTTCAGACAGACTGACTCCGGCAGCTTCACTGGGTCGGGATTAAATAATACAAAGCAGATGAATCACAAAGTGAATGCGGGATGACACCGTGGGTAAAGCGACTATGAAGTAATCCAGGAGGACCTCCCAGGATGCACTGCTGCTCCGTATGAAGCGCCGCTACCCTCCGCTGGGCGTCCATATTAGATCCAAGCAGCAGCAGCGGCTCAATAAAACATGCAACCTGCAGAAGAACACAGTCACACAGAGCAGATACAGCAGGCAGCAGGCTGCAGGCTGCAGGCTGCAGGCTGCACTTTTTATAGCATCAAATAACTAATTCAAACCAAACTGATCAGAACAACAAACACTTGAACAAACATCAGCGTGATAAGAACTACCTAAAATGACAGAAACCATCTTTGGGAACATTTTATTTGACGTGTACTTTGATTTTTCAGTTTGGCCCATGTCCCATCCGCTAACATGGAGGGGGCGGGGCTTATGACCTATACTGCAGCCAGCCACCAGGGGGCGATCCAGATGTTCTGGCTTCACTTTTGGAGAGCTGTCATGTCGGCCATCTTTATATACAGTCTATGGTTTGAAACATTAGATAATAACACTTAATCATAAATGATTTGATTGTCAGAGGGAATTTAAAAGAAATAGAAAGAAGTAATGTGTTGCCATTTAATTTGCATATAATCTCATCTTGACAGCTAATAGTTTACATGTGTGTGGATGCAAAAGACAAATCTGACTAGAAAACTAAATTATAAAAGGGAGGTGTTGTTCACAGCATGGGAAAAACATTTTCCTCTTCCTCCTCCTCCTCTTCCTCACTCTGTAAACTGGCCCCTGTGCATAAATAAAGTGATCTGAAGAGATTACTCTCCACTCTGTAGAATAAATGATGCAATACGGCGTCCGCCTCGTTAACGTTAACTTCACTTTCTCTCTACATCTCCTCCTCCTCTTCCTCGGCTCTTATCTCCGAGGAAACAAACTCCTCTTCCTCCATGTCTGCTGCCAAACGTCACGGCAGTTCACGGCTTTCACATTTCCTCTGACTTGAATACAAAAATCTTGTGATTTCCTTTGAACAAGTTGAAAGTTTTACAGCAGCAGGTCACAGGAACAGGTTCTGAGGAGCATCCTGTCTGTCCTCTGGAATCACTGGAGAGTCTCACGTTTGGGTTTATGTTTGTGGTAAATTATTACAGTTGTAGGGCTGAAAACATCAAATGACAAAGAAAAGTAGCATTAGTTCAGGCAGAGAGCTGAAGTTGTGATTGTATTAGCTGATAGAAGTGAGTTAGCATGTTAGCATGTTAGCTCTTCCTGTTTCCTCGTCTGGAAGTCAGTGGGTTTCTTGAATGGGTTTTTGGTTTGATGCCTGAAATAAGGTCTGTGGTTAACACAAGCGTTTTGTTCTGCGACATAAAATCCGTCAGTAAATACTCCACTGGTGAGTTTTGAAGCTTTTCCGTGTGTTAAAAAAGGCGGTTGCTAACAAGTGTCTAAATGAGACTACAGAGGTTGTCGGGGACATTAAACGTCATCACGCCGAACACAGAAACTCATCTACTCACTCGTCCGCCTTTACAGCCTCGTTGGGTTTATACTGCAAACTGTTCTAACTCAAACTTTCCCAAAGGCTTTTGTAGAAGAGGTCAGCGCTGGAAGCTCAGTGGTGGAGACGCTGAAGTCATGTGACCGTGGTGTAGCTGGTTTATAGCCTAACGTTAGCTTTTTACTTCTGGAGATTGACTTTACGCTTCAAACATCATAAAGTGGTGTTCATGTGTGAAGATTATCTTGCTGAACAAAACGTGTAAGAATCATAAACTTTTCTGCAATAATCCAACAGAATTCTGGGAAAAGTAGGAAATCTCCAACAGAGGTCGGTTGAGGGAAAATGTGTATTTGTGACAAACGGCAGCTCGTCCCCTCATGTTCAGTGTTTAACATCACAGATTAATGAGATCTAACGGTGGAAGAAGATCTGAGGAGAAACTTCTTCCTTTAATCAAATCCTCGTCACAGCCGACGGAGCAGAACTTATTTTATTAACATTTATCTGAACATTGTAAATAAATAAAATGAGTTTCACTGCGTCGGTCTGCAGAAGGAGGATAAATCTGCCTCGTTAATACTCGGTAATTTGTGACATTCATCCTGCTTGTTAAATCCAGATTTGTGAACACGTGGAACCAAAAAATGAATCAACACTGACCAGAGTCCCTTTAAAATCTGGACAAATTGCCTGCAGAGTGTGAGTGGTTTAACCAGGGGTGTTAGCTGGACACACACTCATTTGTGCTTGTCAGTGTGTGTGTGTGTGTGTGTGTGTGTGTGATATCCTGCAGTGTGAACAAGCAGGAAGGAGTGTGTATTAACATCATTATGATAATAATAGGAGGCCGTGATGCTCATACAAACTGATTCTGTGTCTGTTTGTCTTTCCCAGCTCTACAGCCCCTGTAATTAATTTAGTGTGTGTGTGTGTGTGTGCGTGCGTGTGTGTGTGTGTTGTCCACCCTCTCACAGTGTAATTAGGAGGGATGTAAACAGGGTCACCTCCCCTCTGCCCTCCTCCTTCCTCCTGTTCACACAAACAGGAATCCATTGAGTTATAAATGGGATGATTCTAATTGATAAATTGATTGTTGTTGCCTTGGCCATCTAACCATCTACGGGAGAAACATGGAGAGAGGTCCTCAGGAATCAGTTTCTATTGTTTGAATAGTTCCTTCATGTCAGCTGGTGTCGGCCATGTTTCATGCTGTCCGGAGACAAAGAAACAGCTGATCAGTCATGAGAGTTAAATGTTTGCTACGTCAGAACTTATTTGGCAAATCCCATGTAGAGCATCAACTCTTTATAGACAAAGGCAACAACCACCTCAAGCCAGTGGAACATTTAGGAAGTTTTATCAAAGATTTTCTAATGCCATACTGAGAAGGCATTTATATCCTTGGTGGAAGCCTAAACAGGTGCCACTGACAGGTTAGTCAGTCTGATCTGAGTCGGCTTCAGGCAAACGAGCCAAACAGGAGCCTCTGCTCTCCAAACCATGAAGCTCCAAAGTGTCTTTACTTTACTAGAATGAAGAAAAGCAGTCTGGTTTGAAGGCTTGACAACAAGGATGTTTGAGATAATCCAGAAGGTTTTGTGAGACTGAACAGTTCCTGTCCCCGAGGCTGAGGAGAGACAAAAACCAGAGTCACTGTGTTGTGTGTGCTACGTGACAGTTACTGGTTTTGACCAGTGTAGTGTGTCATAGTGGGGGACCAGTGAATGCATCTTCACCGCCCAGTGATCATGAAGGGACCTTGAAGGACTCTCACCTCACCTTCATTCAGAAAACCCTGAATCCAAACAGAAACACTGGCTGTTGGTGGAACAGGTAGTCCGTCAGGTCTCTGGGCCGAGTCACAGCAGGAACTTACGACTCTGTGTGACGCAGAATTACTGATTCACAGCTTGTGATCATCCTGACATCTCTCCAGGGGAAATGCAGGTAAAGTTCCTTCAAAGGTTCCTGGAAACGGACTGTGATCATCCACCTCATCTGAAAACATAAAACCCTGGATATACGAGGTTTTCACCAGACTACAGTGAAAATGAATTAAATATTTCTCAGTTCTCTGTGTTTTCTCTCTTGTTCCTGGTGGAATCGATCAGAAGTTACAGATCAGACTCGACCTCCGGTCCTGTGTGTTGTATAAAGACTCCCACGTACCTGCAGCACCGTGCAGCCACACTGTGGGTTTAACAGCCTCCAGCAGCACTGGCTGTTTCAGTGTGATGGAGGCTCAGCTGCTCTCTGACACGCTCACATGTCGATGATGTAATGAAGCAGAAACACAGAATCAGCTGTTCTCTGCATAATGTAATGAGATCTGCCGACACAGATACATTACAACCTGTTTATTTATATATTATTTATATATTATATTGCTGTTATTTATAGGATCATACAGACAAAATAAGACAAGTGTTTCATAAATATTCCTGTGTCTTTATCATGAAGGGACCATGTGATGATGACAGCAGCTAAATACCAACGTGCCATTTAGTTTATTGATCTTTCAGCGTTATAAAACACTGAATTATTTTGCTGTTACAATAAGAAGTCAATACTAAACAGACCACAACATTTCAAATAGACTAAAGGTCTTTACACACCAGAGGAGTTTTTTTCATGCGATTAATTTGCACTTTTTTTTGGAACGAGGTCGATTTTTCTGAGCTTTCGCACAGCGAGTAAAGGTGTCAACCAATCACGTTGTGCAGAACGGACGTCACATCACAACTCCAGACCTGTTGAATCGGGTGGAGCAGCACCGCCGGATGCAGGATAGTGAGCAGCTGATGGAGTTTACTTTTGTATGGAGTAGAATAAATATTTGCAGGCGAGTATTTCGCATTTTTGTGTCATTTATTCATTACGTCCCCGGTGTGTGAAGGCCTTAAGAGTTACAATTAGACCCAAAGCTAAGCTAAAAACAGCTAATGTCTCTTATCACACAGCTGGATTAGGATTAGTGATCTCCAATATCTGTCAGTTCGACATCTTGGGACGGTCAGTTAGTTTTTATTTCTGTTGTCTGGCTTCAAACAGAACAAACTGTCATCTTGTTTTATCTTGTTTTATCTTGTGTTTGCTGGGATCTGTTTCATCTCACCTCCAGAGAACATCTCTGACTTTCTCAGAAAAAGTCTGATTTATTATTAGAGATACAGGAGCAGTCAGGCACTTTCTCTTTCAGTAACTGTTTCCTATGTAATTATTTGTCCAATTTTCAAGAAATATCCCCATCGCTCTTGTTGCTTTCTGTCACGTAGAAATGATGTAAAAAGAAATCTTCTCATTAATGAAGTTGTGTGAGTAGAAAACGTCCAGCCGGAGCTCGTTAAGTGAAGAGTCTGCTGTTCTCCTGTCACTGTCTGTCAGCTGTGTGTGTGTGTGTGTGTGTGTGTGTGTGTGTGTGTGTGTTCAGCTCACACATTCATAATGAAGCTCATGTGAAAGGTTTATTATATGGTATCACAGCCATTCTGTTTTATAGCATAATTAATTTATGTAAATGTGATCACACCTCCAGTCTCATGTTGTGCTGAGATTTTAGAGAACGTCTGTGGAGGAGCGTCGACCTTCTGCAGCAGCTCGCTTCTTCTGTTTGGTGAGCAAGTTTTATTTTGTAGCTTTTCTCAGTGTCTTTTTTTAAACCTCTGCCTCAACAAAAGATAGAAGAAAAAACCTCCTGTAAACCCTCAAGTATGAACTGAGTGGAACAGTTTACAGATACATTTTCACACAAAACACAAAATATCTTTTTAGCTCCTCCTCCTCCAACCTTTAACTCTTTCTCACTTTCTCCGTCTGCTTTTAAAACTAAAGTTTCCACGATGAAGAATAAACTTCTGAGGGGCCAAACTTCTCACATATTGAGCCGCATTTCCACCCAAAGTACCCTGAACTTTTAGTCCCAGAAACGACTTTTCAAGGAACTAAAAGGCTCCTTCTGTTGTTGTCTGCGTTTCCACCGCGGTCTAAAGACCCGCCAAGATTAGACAACGTAGTCTGTTGACGTATGAAGAAGCGACGGCTGTTTTTACACGTCGTTTTCAACAATGGCGCCATATAAAGCGACGGAAAGGCATAATTATTCGTGCGCCGCTGCAACAGCAGTAAGCATGGAGGAGCTCAGTAAGACCTGGACTTGATCGTCACTCCATCTGTCGTTCGCTTGCTTCTGTAACTTCGTCATGTCAAAGCTCAATGAACAAAAACAAACTGGTTTGCGGCTGCAGATTTTTAAAAATGGTGGCCAACCGAGGTTGTAAAGAGTCACATTATATAATATAATATATATATATATATAATATATGTCTCAACTTTATTACAAATTTGTAACCATGTTTTATGTTTGTAGCACTGGAGAAGTTTACTTTAAAAGGCCAGGGCACCGTTTTTAGCTGTTGCTAGCAAACATGTATTTGCTAACTAGTCCTAACGGTACTCAGGAAACAGTTCAAGACCTTCTTGACGATGACGAGGATAATAGTAATAAACAGCAACATGGCTCCAGAACAGGTTTCTACCTGAGCTGCAGCTCTCAGGTGGATTCTGTCTGCTTCAATGTGTGTAATGAAGGTGCAGAGTGAACAGATACAGATGGATGGAAGCACAGAGTCAGCGATGAAGATGGAGGGAGGTGACTCTGTGACATTTGAAAAACTCTGTTTCTGACGGATCGTTCTTGAACTCAGAACTCATTTCAGTGATTTATCTCCTCGTTCATCCATCCATCTTTCTGTCTGACCGTGTGTTCCTTCATGCATTCATTCATCTATCCATCCATTGATCTTCTGACCTATTCATCCATCTATCGATCTACCTCGATCATTTTATCCCTCACGTCATCCTCGCCGCCCTTCAACCATTTATCTATATTATCTTCTCTCTCTCATTTCCATTTTCTTCTGTCAGGCTCTCACCATTTTTCTATATTTCTTTTTATTCCTCCATTTCATATTTCCATATTTTCTTCTGCACTTCTGTCTCTGTCCTGTTTCTTACTGTTACACTCAGGTTTCTTCATCTTCTATCCTGCTAGATTTTCTGTTTCCATCGTCTTTTGTCCGTCTTTCTCTTTTTCCTTTATCACAGTTAAGTTAACTTCTTTTACATTTCTGTTCTCGGCTTTTTCCTCAGAATCTGCACTTTGTTCTTTCTCTATACCAACATTTTCTTGATTATTTCTCCCTAATTTCTTATTTCCATCTGTGTCCCTGTTATTTTATATTCCTGAGCTATTTGTCTTATTTTCTTTTTATTCATTTGTCTTCTTTATTTTCTTTCTTTAGCCCTAATTACCAAAAGCCTTTTGTAACCTCTCTATTTTGTTTTTCCTGCAGCTCCTGTTAGTGTTAGTGTCCTCCTTCCATCCCTCCCTCCATCCTTCTGTCCATCCCTCAAGTGCAGCTCAAAGCTTAAAGACTCAAATCTTCCTCATAAGCCGTTAAAAAGCCAACGTTAAAGTGGAGCTTAAATCTGTGATCAGCAGGCTCTCTGCAGCCACAACTAAGAAGGCAGCGACTTCATTTATTCAGCAATTTTAAAAATGTGCTTCACAAGAAATTAGATAAAAGGAGTAAAACAAATGGTTGATAAAAACAACACAAAAACGCACCTTTCACACTCAATTTGTTAACTAAAAACACAACTTTGTATCAAGATATTTAAATAGAAGCAGTTCCTGTTAAGTTCCAACATCCTGATGATTTATTAAAATGTCGCCTGATCTCTCTTCTTCCTCTGAGCCATAAAAAACTATTCAAACACATCAGTGAGCCTCACTGTTGTTCCTTCATCACCATGAACACACACACCGTCCTGCTGCCCCAAATACTAACTAGAGCACCAAATGTGGTTTCATCCGCCGCTGAAAATAGACCCCAACAAATGCACAATTTCCTCCTGTTTGTTTGATAAAACCTACAGCGAGCAGCTGTTTGAAACATGAAACTATGTTTGTGTTTTTAAAGATTTACGTCTTCAGTAGGAACCAATGGGCCACACAAGGGTTAGGGCGGCAGTGGCTCAGAAGGCAGAGCGGGTCGTCCGTTAATCCCGGGGCTGTCCACATGTCGAAGTGTCTTTGGGCAAGACACTGAACCTGCACGGCAGCTCTGTCGCCATCGGTGTGTGAATTGGTGAATGAGACCAATCTGTAAAGCACTTTGGGAACCATTAAGGTTGAAAAAGCTCTATATAAGTGAAGTCCATTTACCATAAGGTGAACCTTGGTGTTTCTGCATTGTCCTTTCCCAAAGAACACCTGGTGGTGTGGTTGGGACTGTTTCTGTAGGTGGCTAATGCTGCTGTCCCAGCTATTCTTCTTCTGTTTAATCCAAACAAACTGGAAACATGCGATGAAATGCATAACTTCCTGTTAAAACACAGCAGACAGAAAGTGCAAATGGAAAAGCTTTCATGAGCTGTAGACGCTGTATAACAGCAGTGAGCGAGGAGAGGACTTGTCTGACATTTATTTAGAGGAAAATGTCTCTCATTTTTACTTTAATAAGCCTGAGTGCTTCGGCACATAAAACGTACAGGCTGCTGCTGGTCATGCTATTAAAGCATGTCTGATACCGATTCAGAGACTAAAAAGGCAGAGAAATGACAGAAAGAGACAGATTTAAATAGGTTAAAGTGTGAAGACAGGCTTTCAAACAACAAAAGATAGGAGGAGGACGAACACCTGAGGAGGAACAGGAGATGAAAGGATAAACCGGAGAGAAAGTTAAGAGAAGAATAACAGACAGGGAGGGAGTGAGAAGAGGAGGAGAGAGGGTAGATAGGGCCTTTATGCTAATTGAAGGAGGGGTAAATATTTAAAAAACGAGGTGCCGTTAAGTCTTTGGCTCCGGGCGGCTTATCGACGTCTTAAAGCCTGTTAAGTCCTTTTACGAGCCCCCTAACCCAGGCGTGAACCTGGCAGCAGCGAGTATCCATATGGCTCTGATGGTGAGGTGACAAGCTGACAGGCTGAAGACTCCCTGAAATGACAGTTGGGAGTCATGAGGATTAGCCAAACACAGCTAATACTGCTGTCAAATGTTCGCCTGGACTGTGCAGCTATTTGTCCCCAAACTGTCTTCATCTTAGTCCATATACTTCAGATTAAGCTCCAAATAGCCCTGAAAAGACTTGGCATCGATGAGCCAAAATACAGCTTCACAAAATCCACAAAATCAGACTGTAGCTATTTGTTATCCTCATCGTCAGTATTTTACTTTTAAACCATGTGGTTCTTAAGCTTTACTAGCAAGCTACTGTGCTAAAAAGAGTTGAGAATTAGCCCTGAAAACTATGTCATCACTGTTTGTTTAAACCACCATCACACTGGGATCCATGGGGTTTGCCAATGTAAAATATACTTGGACAATGTAACTATTTGGAGGCTGTCTTTTTATTATTTCAGTATTTATTTCTGATACAGTTTTATACCACTTTGGTATGTTACTGACAGTAAACTGAAAAAACAACAACAATGGGGCCCACTGAGTTTAGCAGAATAACATGTATGTGAGCTATTAGGGGTCCCTTCTTGCTATATTTCTTGTTACTGCCACTAAATGATGGTGAAATAATAATGGGACCCTCTGAGTTGTTGCTATGTTAAAAATTACATGTTCCGTCAAAAATTTATTTCACTATATTTCTCATCACCTTAATGTGACAGTATGTCACTGACGGTAAATGCTACTGAAACAATATTGGGACTCTATGTTTGGATGTGTCAAATGTATTTGGAGGATAAAGCTATTTGGAGTCCCCTCAATCTATATTTAGTTTCAGTATATTTATTATTAGCTTTTGTGTAACTTTAAGTATGTCACTGACAGTAAATGTTACTGAAACATTCACTGTTCTAAAACTTCATCCAACACTTATAATGTCAAATGTATTTGGACTCTCAAGTCGCCCTGATTCCCTGTTTCCAAAATACCATATATTTATATGTATATTTATATTTCCATTTGTGTTTTGTTGGAATATTTTACTTTACTCAGTGCTGCCATTACACATTGTTCTAAATTAAAAGAAACATAATGGAACATGTTAATGGTAAAATAGGAGTTTAATGGTTTAAGGTTAATGGTCAGCGTATCTCCTCATGTTCACACTCTGAGCCACTTCACTGACCTCTCACTGATCTCTGCTTCAGTACTTTAACTCCCTCAATCCCTCCATTATTTTGGCCTCAGAGACTTCTGGGAAATGTCCGTCCACTTAGCATCGCAGAGACCCGGCAGGGTTTTCAGGCTCAGTGCAGAAATGTTAACAGCACCTTAAGTGTCTCTCTGAGGGACCACGAGCTTTAACCTCAGGATA
This sequence comes from Macquaria ambigua, assembly GCA_008360985.2. Classification (NCBI taxonomy): domain Eukaryota; kingdom Metazoa; phylum Chordata; class Actinopteri; order Centrarchiformes; family Percichthyidae; genus Macquaria; species Macquaria ambigua. The sequence continues at coordinate 11,880 of VMKM01004007.1, read as the reverse complement.
ACTCTGGAGGATCTGTGGCGTTTTGTCCCGCCGGGCGGTGCAGAGGTCTCATCGGTCGGACCGCAGTCTGACAGCCAGAGGTCAAAGGTTCAAATCTGTCTGAGTTCCCCCCCTCTCCTCAGCGGCCGGCCCCACACGCTGCTAATGGATGTCAACTTACGCTGTTAAATCACAGAATATTGGGTGATTCAGCAAAAGCCTCACGGTGCATTTACAGGAAGACAAATGAGAATGTAAAACACGATTTAATGTTAGATTTATTACAGCGGAGCCGCGGGCCGAGAGAGCTGTTTGACTCGTCCTAAAGCAGAATAAAACTTCATTGCTGTGTGAATCACCTGAAAGAGCCGTTTTTTCACAAATTATCTTTTTTATTGAGCAGCTTCTAATTAATAAAAGGATGTCAAAGTTCTGTTACTGCCACAAGTTAACTTTTAACCTCAGAGCTCCTCACATTCAAGAGTGAATTTCCCACAATCCTCTGCGACATTCAGACAGAGCTGCAGTGTCATCGCTGCATATACAGTTCACACCACAGTGCTGTATTGATCCTGCCTGCATGGAAACAACAAGGACTAGAATACCTGACTGTAAACCCTGTTTTTAGCCTCGCCAGCTGGGGATGCTGAAGTCCGTCTGTCTGTCCTCCACTTTGATCCAGACTGAAACATCTCAACAACTATTGGTATAGCCTCAGCCGATCAAACTAAGCAATATTGATCACCAGTTGCCTCTCCCACCTCAGCTCCACCGAGTCATTGAAGAAATAAAAATAATTTGGCTCCAGTTTTTGTGGATCGTAAGGATTTTTAAGGTTATGGACCGTTGGTCGGACAAAACAAGACATTTGAAGACGTCACATTGTGATGGACATGTTTCACTATTTTCTTACATCTTATAAACCAAATGATTAATCGACTGCTCAAAAAAGTAACCAACAGATTAATTGATAAGGGAAATAAGTCAATCTTTCACTATATGTCGCATTATATTTGCAAATCTTTTTGTGTATATGTGGCTTATTGATCTGTGTGTGTGTGTGTGTGTGTGTGTGTGTGTGAGAGAGAGAGAGAGAGACACAATCACTTTACTCTGAACTAATTTTTGCAAACATTTGAATATAAATTTAAATACATTTGTGTATTTTGTGTTTGTGTTTATCAGTCGAGTTTTATTGATAATCATTCTGTTACTTAGTTGAAAAATGTTCAGTAGCTGAATTGATAATTACCACACAGACCTCCTCTGATTGGTGCAGATTTGGTGTCTCTGGCTCTGGTTCCCATAGAGACGTACAGTAACATCACATCGAGGCTGGTTTGGTGCCACAGTTTGCAGCACAGGAAACAGGCTGCCAAGGTCGAGGTTCAATGGCCAAGGTCGCCTTTAGGAAACCCAATTATCTGCAGCCTCGGCGGGAGGAAGTCAGCCTGCGGTGGATGACTAACACGCCAATATTGTTACCTCTTGCTTTTGTTCTGAAGCTAAACGTGTTAATATTCTGTTACGATTCATCATCAGTATTTTTTGGGAAAACATGTTACTTGTACAAATAGTCATTAATGTGGCGTCGTCACCCTCAGCCTTCCCTTTACAAGCAACTGCCCCGAACACACGGCCTGGTCCCGAACCACCGCCCACGTCTCTGATTGAAATCTATCATTTTCCTAAAAAGATGCTGGAACTGAACATTAATCAAAGATAAGGCCATGAAGGACAAAGCTCAGCAGATGTGTAAATGTAATATTTCATAATATTTCATTTCATCAGTATGAGAGGCCTGTCCATGAAAACTAAAGGTTAAGTAGCATATTAAGACTATTTTTTATAATGCTATCATTCGCATTACACATGTTTTTATAAGGCAACTAATAATTTACAAAACCCCCAAACCAGTTCTCTGTGAGTCTGGCTGAACGAGTCATTTGACTGATTGTTAATATAAAAGATATTGATTATCGAAGCTTTAGGTTGAATATAAATCTCACTGAGGCTGCAGGTGTTTCTGTGTGTTTAAGACGACAGCAAACACTGTCCTCCTCTTCCTCAGCTCAAGGTGACTCTTCAACAAGAGCTGCTGCTGTGAACACACACACACACACACACACACACACACACACGCCTGCTGCTGCAGACACAAAGGTTTGTGATCTGATTAGAATTGTGATAGAGACACACACACACACACACACACACACAGTGATTTGAAATATGATTTGAATTATGATGTGTGCTGTCTCTTATTCTCTGACACACAAAGGCTGGGAATTGATTTGCATCAGGAAAATATGCTACACACACACACACACACACACACACACACATGAGATAAGACTTAAGATAAAGAATGACTCTTATTCAGACACAAAAGATTCAAAAGATTCAATTATGACGTGAATTATGATGAAAATAATGCTCTCTCCTTTTCCTTTTTTGTCTAGCTCTCTCTCTCTCTCTCTCTCTCTCTCTCTCTCTCACACACACACACACACACACACACACACACACCCGAATCACCAGAGGACACTATGGATAGAAGTGTTTATTAGTTTCATCGCTGTGATATTAAAATTAAATCCTGTGTGTGTGTCTGTGTGTGTGTGTGTGTGTGTGTGTGTGAGGCAAAGAGGGAAAGGTGATAAAGGAGGAAGAGGAGAGGGGTGAGGATGAAGAGGAGAGGAGATGAAGGAGGAGTAAACAAAGCGAGAAAGAGGAGGATTAAGGAAATAAAAGAGCGAGCGGCTGCAGGTCTGATTAGATTCGTCCTCTGAATATTCGATGAGCTTGTTCGCAGCATCGTGAGGAAGACGACGTGTGATTAATGCCGCTCTGTCAGCAACAATCAACAAACACCATTTAGATGAAGAATATGATGCATATATCTGAACTGTGAATCACCGCTGCAGCTTATTATTCACATTTCACTGTGTGAGAGGAGCTGCTGTCCAGCACAGGAGAGTGATGGTGAAGGAGGAGGAGAGTGATGGGGCTCTGTTGCTTTAAACTATTAACTACAATATGAATATTTGTTGGTCATTTTGCAGTCAGTTTTACACTGTAAAAAAATCTTCTTATCAAATGATGGTGTCCTGTAATTGAGTCGTTAAGCTCGTAAGGGAAATGAAAAAAGTCGATCTGCAAATAAAAGTTTTATTATTCTTGATTCTAATAAAACAACCTGCCTGATTCCCAGTGGACTGTAGCTCAGTACATTTATTCCAGTACTGTACCTGAAGGGTCATTTTTAAACCTGAGCCCTATTTTACATATTTTGGGGTCTAAAAGTTTTGTAATTGGTCCAGTAGATCTCCTCAGCCGGCAGCTGCTAAACAGGCTGCAATGGCTGCAACGTAATCCTCGTGGTCAACTGCGCCCGTCAAAGTCCGCCCACTAAAAGTGCTTGTTTTTAACACTGACTCTGGTTCAGACTGTTATTCTAAGAGTCTGACAACATTATGGAAAGGATCCCTACAGAGACAGACCTTTTGTTAAAGAGTAAGATCCTTTTTGTTTAACCAGAAACACCGTCGTCTTCCTGCAACAACTCAACCTCTCGTGAGACTTCAGAGCGAGACTTCTGCTTCTGGTTAAACTGAAAGGATCCAAGCAGACACACACAAGCTCATTTTGAGCAGAAAAAGCAGTTTCTACACACGATATGTGTTTTGTTGGATATGCCAACTATATGTGTGGAGTTCCTCTTTTAGGTATCTGTTCGGTTCTGTGTAAACTGTACATGTAGCAGTGTTAGCTGTGTTAGCTGTGATGCTAATGAAGGTGCTGAACATCCTGCAGCAACAATCAGTCACATGTTAGTTCTTATAAACTGTAACACACAAACAGCTGGTTCCTCCTGCAGGACAATCACTTTCTATTTGACTGTAATCCATCAGAGAGAGGGTTCACTCCACACACACACACACACACACACACACCTGATCTGAAGGAGGTGTAAATTGACCTGAGATACACAACAAAACATGAATAAAACTGTTATGACCAAATACCTGCAGAACTAATGACATTCCCATCAGCCTCAGCTGGACTAAGATGGTAAACATTACACCTGCTAAACATCTGCATGTTAACATTGTCATTGTGAGCATGTTAGCTGACGTTAGCATTCAGCCTCACAGAGCTGCTAGCATGGCTATGGACTCTTGTTGGACTTCATGTTAAATTCAGTAGCGGTTGACGCTCTGAGAGCCAGTTTATGGTGTGTTTAAGGCGTAAATGTCTGCACATACAGTGAGGTGAAGAGGCCGTGTTCACTCGGCGTGAAAAACACACTCTAATCAGACCACTGCCTTGTTGCTACGGGGCTGCCGATGCAGAGAGCTCTGGCAAAAAAAAAAGGAAAACTGGCAAAAATTTGAATCTGGTTTAATTTTATTGTGAAAATTAATTATCAGAAAAACTTCCATCGAAAACGAAACTAGAAAACTGAGCCCCAAGTTGTTCCCAGCAGGCAGGTGTTGCACGGTGGCTTCACCAAGTCCACTAAGGTAGAAAGCGCTCTGTAAGTGCACTCCTTACTGTTCTTACAACATGACATCATCTGGCAAAGCACTGCACTGGCCAATCAGATTTCAGGAAGGATACTGTGTAACATGAATGCTGTATTTACTGTTTGCATGTGCAGCATGTTTTGGTTTGTGTGTGTGAGCACGTGTGTTTCCCTAAACTTTATTTATAAATGGAGCTCATGAAATGTCGGGCCGGCCAGTGTATTCTGCATCATTTCACGCTGTAATCTGATTGGCTGGTTTGTAGACGTGGGTCGCAGCAGCAGTCACACTGTGACCTACATCTGGGACAGTCGGAAGTTTGCTGCTGGCTGTTTTTGGACTCCAAAGCTTTAAATTGGACGTCAGTCGTGTCTCGCTTTGGTTTGACGAACAGAATTTCTCCACGTTTCTCTCACGATTGTCTCAGACAGCCTTTAGCATCACGCACACGTTAGCGCAGAGTGCTAACAGCTCGGTGGTGTGACAGAGCTGTGTTGAGAGCTGTAGGTCTTTATCTGGGGGCTGGTGGACCCTGTTTTTATCCTTTTCCTCTGTTCCAGGGGCTCATGGCTTTGCACTGCGTATGTATGTAAGACTGAAGAGCGATAAATTAAAGAGTTTCTGAGTTGCTGTTATTATTATTGGTGCTCCGAGCCTCTCAGAGCTGCTGACTCACATCCTAATGAAGATCCAGATCCCCCAACACAGGAGCACGCCAGGTTTTACCTCGCTTTAATGTGACATACTCAAGGTCACGGAGAGGGGGTACGGTGGCCTGCAGGGACAAAGTTTTAAGACAGGAAACCTGTATATGTATGTATGTTACTCCAATATGTTATTTCAAAGTTTCCCAGATGTTTGTGGCAGGTTCCTCTTACAGATTTATTCACCAAAGACTCATTTTCTTTAAAGTATACACTCGGCAGCTGTTCTCTGACCCTGTGAGTGTGTGTGTGTGTGTGTGTGTGTGTGTGTTTTATATGCAAACATTAACTCTGATGAAGTGCCATATGGGCCATATTTCCTACTTGAATGAAGAATGAAGCCAGCGTGCCCCTTCAGTGCAGACGTTATTAACTCTGTGTGGCTCTGATGGGAACTCTCACAGGACCTGATGAACGCTTTTCCTTCTTAAAACTCATCTAAACTGTGTGTTTTCTGACATTAGTTGATGTGATTCAGCGTGTGTTTCTGCAGCCGTTAAAGTTTCAGCCCTGAGGGGTCGAACGTCTCTGATTTATTGTTTGGATGCCGATGAGAGTGACGACTTAAAGCTGCAGACGTCGATGGATGAAATGGAAACGCTCATGCATTTATTTATTTCATGCATTTGTTTCTGTTCAGGCTCAGTGAGGCTGTTTAATATGGGAGCTGTATGTAGCTGAGGCCGCTGATGTCAACTGTATGTGTGTGAAAGTAAGTGTAACAGTAAGAGATGCAGGTTTCTGCTGGTTCTTGGATAAACAATCGAAGGTACGAGGAGCCTGTGGAGTAAACTACGACTCCCAACGTGCATTTCACTAACAAACATCCAATCACAGTTTCATGTTCTGCTACATGCGCAGCTAACGAGTGGAAGCTAACAATTTAAATTAATTTACTTTTGATTTCTGGATCCATGTTGGATGAATTCAGTAACTATGGCAACGTGTTTTGTTCAACAAATTCAACAATGAAGAATTTTGAATTCACTGCAGCTTTGATTGTTACCGGCTTCTTCTCCATAGCAACGGCAGCTGAAGCTCATGGGTGTCATTTAGCCTGATAGCAGCATGTTAGCCTGGATTAGTTTAGCCATGTTTGTGGAGTGGGGGGGGCTATGGACTTTCTGTTGGGGGTGTTTTTTAAAAAGAGCAGCTGGTTTCCGTCCCCTCAGTAACTGTGTGTGAGTGCTGTGCAGAGCAGTGAAGACATCACAGTTTAATCAGGCACACAGAAACACTAACTCAAGCATAATCAAAAGCTTATTTCCCCCGACATCACCAGTCCTCATATCCTGTAATTTGTTGTTTTTCATAAACAGTGAGAGGAGGAGGAGGAGGAGGAGGAGGTGTGAGGAAGGACAAACAGACAGGAAGACATGAAGCTGGACGGACAGACGGATGGAGATGCTGCTGAGAACAGGAGGGATCTGGATTCAGTCCCAGCGCTGCGTGAAGCGTCTCCTTCACTTTTCTGTTCCCACTTTGCTCTAATTATCCTGCAGAGAAACAAACTCCGTTCATCAGCCGGATAACTGAAGTTTCCTCGTGGGCAGAGTCCTCTGGAGAGACGGCTGCTTATTATTAGGAGTTTTAACAGTCACTAGTTGCTGTTGGGATAGAACAAATTGCATTTCACATACTGAGTGTACACAGCATGTAGAGTATACTAATCTTTATAGTATACTCAGCATACTGTAACAGGAAGTGATGCGTTATGTGTGCTGAAGTCAAGAATAATCCTCTTCACAAAGAGACCAAGAAGAAGATTTAAAACGTTTTTAGATTGTTTTCATTCATCAGAAATATAATGACAAACATTTCACTTTACAAGACAAGTTTATTTCAGCCCAAACTAGAACATCTTCAGTCCGATCTGCTGAGCTGCTACAGTCAGAAGATTAACTGATTTAATGGATCGCCAGAAAATTATTATTCTGATAATCGATTAATAGTTGAAGCCGTCCTCTGGTTGAAGTTTCTCCGAAGTGCAGATTTGCTGCTATTCTGTGTTTTCTATCATAATAAACTGAACTTTGGATATTTTTCTATATTTTTACATTTGACATTTCTATAAGTTTTATTTTTATTGAGACAAATCATTTCAGAAGGACAGGAAGTAAACGTTGTAAAGTTGTTACATTTTCTGTATAAGAAAGCAAACCTTTATTTAAATCTCAGGAATCATTGTCGGTGATGCAGAGCTGAAGATTAAAAACAGGTTTAATTATCTTCACTCTTTGTTTCTGTTCAGTTACTTTAAACGGAGGGGGGGCGGAGTCAGGCGGCTGCGGTCCCGCCCTCTGATTGGCTTCGGGGGGTCTGTTATGATAATGAGGAGGGCGTGGTTTGAAGCAGAGACACTGGGCTGCTGAGAGCCGCCTCATTGTGCCGTTTGGACCCGGACTGGACGCGCCGGCTCGCTCTCTCGCAGTGGATTAATACCTGAAGCGGCTCGCTGCTGGAGGAGGATTTTCCTGCCGGTTCGGTCCCATTTTTTGGAAATAACCGGAGCTGTTGTGGATTAATGTGACTGTGTGTTCGGGCTGGACCGAGAGGGAGTCCGGCTTCCGTCTCTCTTCTGTTCCCGAGCAGCCGCGGACACAGAAAGGTGAGTTTCTTCTTCTTCTTCTGGCGTTTTCCTGCAGGAAACCCCGCGTGTCTGCTCCTCCCGGTGACTGACGGTGTGTATGTGCGCGTGCATGCGTGCGTGCCCGCCCGGTGCTTGCTGTCATGGTGCGTGCGTGTCTATGAAGTGTGTGCGTGTTCATGCATACAGCAGCAGGACGCACCGGGTCGGATGTTGTGCGTTTCGGGGTGTGTGTGTGTGTGTGTGTGTGTGTGTGTCAGCTTTGATTGATGGCTGTCAATCACTCATCCATCAGCACGCGCAGCAGAACAACAGCAAAGAGCGGAGAGGCAGGAGTGTGTCCGTGAAGCTTCATTAACTCCAGCCACCTTCCTCCCGTCATCCTCTGCGTCCGGAGGCTTCAACTTCATCTTTCTGCTGACGGACTGTGCGGGGTCTGGGGGTCTGCGGGTCTGCGGGGGGGATTCGCCTCTTTTCCTTCCTCCTGACTTCCTCCCATCACTGCTTCTGCTTCCTTCACATTTCTCCCTGAGCTCCAGGAAAGACGCTCCCGCTGGATGTTTGATATTAATGGATCGATTGTCCCGATCTCCTTCTTTGCGATCCGCATCCAAGTCCTTTGTATCCAGTCTGTGGTCTGATCCTCTTGGAACAATGTGTGGTTCCAGTTTTTCAGCAGAGCACAGGGGACAGGTTCTGACAGCTGCTGCAGCTACGATTCCTTTCATAATGTACTAATTAGTTGATCATTTGTCATTAATTGAATAATCCTTTTGTTTATAATCTGTTCAGTTTCTGTGACAGAAAACAGAAGATCCAGCAAATATAGAACGATTTAAAAGATGATTTGATTATTAAAGGTTTTGATACATTTTCTGTCTGTCGATGTAACTAATTGATTAATCGACTACTCTTTATTGAGACCAGGTATCAGGACCAGTACTGAGCCTGGTCCAGTATGTATGCTGCAAAATAAAGACTCCGAAACTGATCAGGCTTCTTTTAGCCGATAATGATCCATCAAAAACTAATCCTGGATCAGGTTCGATCCCGGTTCTTCGGAAGGACTCAGGACATCTGGACTTTGGATTGATGACTCTGAGTGCTGCTGATGTTTAGAGCTGAAACAGTGAATCAGTTAATGGAATGAATCACATACAGAGTCAATCAGCAGCATTTAGATCTGATGAGTTGTTTCTGTTGACACGTCGCCTGATTTATTCTCACTTTAAAGATCTTTATCTTGAATCTGTATCCGTTGATTTCTCACTGATGACCTGCTGCATGATGGGAAATCAGGACTTATTTGTTTGGAAACACACATCATGTTTTTAGACTCCGAATGAACCGTATGGATGATGATCGAGCCCCCAATACCTGAAAGAACAGGTGAGAAAGTGCACTTTAGAAACAGAAATGTGATGTGCAGAGCTGCTGGAGGCCTCAGTGTTCCATATGAACATGTCTTCTTGAAGAACTGACTGACAGTTCAGAAGTGTTGATGCTGGAGATGCTGATGAGACTCGGAGATGTAAATCCTCAGAGTAATTTTTTATTGGCCTCTCGTTACTCCGGTCAGCATGTAGTTTAATACAGTTAATCTACGATGGAGAACAGAAGAGAAGACTTCCTGCTGCTGGTCGAGTCGGTGAAACGCAGCCGTCACTTCGGGAAGGACGCCGTTCCGCCAATTAACCACCAATTATGAGCAGGATGTTGAATTATTAATGTCAGCGTTGATGCTTTTTGGCTTCAGAGTCCCTGCAAGGCTGCAGGCCTGAGTCAGCAGGCAGAGCTGCTGCTGCAGGACGGAGGCTGCATCCCAAATGTCCGTCTGATGATGTCAACACACATGTGAGGGGTTAAACTCACATTTAATAGATTTTACAGTCTGTATGATCGGCTTTTAAAGCCCGACGTTAATGTTTACGAGCTGATGTCCGTTTGATGAGGTTAAAACATAAAGTTGTAATTCCTGCAGGAAGAAACCTCCAAGAAGCAGGAAGGTTGTAAAACGCCCTGATGCACCTGAATGCAGCGTATTCATCCTCAGCTGGAGGTCTTCAGTGATGATGGTCTTTAAAACATAAAGGTCTCTCTCTGTTAATATACTGACACTTCTATCAGAAATCACTATAAGACATATAAAATATATAGATCCTTTCATTTAGACGTTACATATAGAGCTACAACTAAAACAGAAGAAGAAGAAGACTTTTCAAACCCTCGTTTGAACACCTCGTTGTTTGGAGCCTTTCAACCATCGAGGCGTTCAACAATCCTTAAATCTTTTAAGTTTAGTTTTGCTGCCGCCATGTTTCTGTCCCTCCCGGAAACTCTTTCTTCTTCTTCTTCTTCTTCTTCTTCTTGAGTTTTAACTGCGGTTGGCAACCAGCGTGCATCTGCAAATGCATCCCAGAAACTCGTCCACGTCACCTAATGTTCCTCCACGTGGGGCAAACATGCACAGAAAGAGAGAAACCATCAGATTAAGTGTTTACATGGTTATTAGGAGCTAATATTTTCCTATTGATCGGATCATCCAAGTCTCTTCTGGTTGAGGCGGTGACATGAGACACTGTTATTCTGACTGGGAGTATTGTGGAGTATTAGGGTCCATGTAAACACAGCTAATGAGACGTTGGAGAAACTGGTACCAGAGACAGATTTAAACGATGATGATGATTATCGCCATTGTTGTTGATTATATTTATTGTTGATGGACTAATCGATTGAACATCTTTATGGTCGTCAGGCTTCAGGAACCAGGAGACGTTTTTAGAAGTGACTTTACCAAAAATGGTTTCTGTGTTGTGTTTTTATATAAACTGATATTACACCCCATATCTTAATACGGAAGAAGTAACACCAAGAATATTTAAACATACACTATATTATGGCCAAAAGTATGTGGACACCCCTGCAACAACAAGCTGTGACCTGTTTGTAGTTGAGGACCTTTAGAAAGAAGAACACAGATCTTCACCTGAGCGAGAAGTCGGATCAGAAACTGCTCATGTGGATCGTGTTCTTAAAGGCAGTGAGAGACAAAAGGATTTTGACACTTTGTTTGGAGGACTTGTTGGACGATGTCCCCGTGCATAAAGCAGCTCCATAAAGAAACCTGCTCCTGACCTTGGCATGAACTGGATCGCAGACTGTGAGTCAGACCAGAGTGACTTTAGCGGCCTCAGTTCTCTTCATATCTGGTTTAAAGATTCGTTTGCTGCGGCTTGTTGAGACACTGGTGTTTACATATGTTCCAATGAAAAATGGCTGCAGTTTGAATCTCTCTCAGGCTGTGACTCAGATCTAAAAACGATTGCTCGGCTCTCCACTGAAGGGGATCAGATCTCTGCAGCAGGTTCAACACCTGATGGAAGGACTGAAACCAGGAGAGTGGAGGCTGGTATATCATGAACACAGTGTCACAATCACATGGTCAGCTGTCCGCACACTTTTGGCCATTTAGTGTCTTTTGCATGGTGTACATTTCTGTTTAATTTAAAAGAATCTGTTAGAATCCGACATGTAAACTCAGGTATTTACTTATGTGAATGTGTGTTTGATGATCATATAGAAACATATTGGTGGAAGTACACACACACACACACACACACACACACACACACAACACAACACAACACAACACACACACACACACACACACACACACACACACACACACACACACACAACACAACACAACACAACACAACACACACACACACACACACACACACACAGTTTAGTCCTCTGGATTTATTTTTCCTTCTATAATCGGTTGTTTTTCTGTCTGATCATGCCATTGAGGTCAAAGTTCACACGCTTCTCTGTTAAACACACAATATAAACCAGGATTAACACCAAAACCACAGTCTAGACCTGGTCCTCCATTGTTCCCTCTGACTGTGTGTGAAGGTGTTAACATCTAAAACGTGTCTCTGAACGAGCACCTGCCTCACAAATCTGTCACCAGACCGGCTGCTCGCCGCTGCCTGTCCATTGTGTGTGTTAACCTTGGGGTGCGTTTGGACACAATAACCTGCGAGTCCCCGGTGGGTGGGTGGGCGGGCGGGCG
>VMKM01004006.1:0-24439 GCA_008360985.2 Macquaria ambigua | reverse complement strand
CATAATTCTTTAATATTTATCAGATTATTCATTCATATTTTGTAGATACATTTTTAGTTTTTTGGTCATTTAGGCAGGCTTTTTTACATTTTCTATTGTTTATGGCTGACTCTGTTAAAGGCATTTTTATTTAAATTTTATTACCTATTGTCATTGATTAAAATGTTTGTTCGAGTTGTCTATGTTGTCTATATATATTGTTCGAGAGCATATATATATATATATATATATATATATATATATATATATATATATACAGCTTCTTTTATTAACGGCTGATGAAGACCATGATGTGGTCAAAAGCTTCCGAACAAGTGCTTAAGTAGAACATGAGTTGAAATTGTTTTATCAACCGCTGCTTGTTATTTTGAGAATTAACTGTCAAGCTGAGATGTTTTATTTAATGTGGATGATGTATAAATATACCTACATTTAACAATGTTTTCCTTTTCCATGATCGCATCACTTTCCTTTTTATATTACTGTTTTATGGTGTTTCATTTTAACTTTATTGTCCTTACATATTTCATCATCATTTTAGTATTTGTATATGTACTTCCATATATTTTGCACTTTTATCTGTTTAAATTCAAGAGTTTGTTCTTTTTTGGCATTCTATCTACTTTATATGAGATCATCTCTTATATTTGATTTTTTAATTAGTGTTCTGTAAATCCTATAATCTGGAAACCACTTTGTGCTGATGCTTGAAATGTACTATATAAATAAAAATGGGAAATATATTAATCTGAAATATATTTGTTGCTTTTTACTGTGTTTAAAGTCTATTTTTCTTTTTCCTGCCTACAGAAACTTCTGTGTAGACTATTTTTACCAACTTGAATGACATCTTTGCTTTGTTTTACAGTACATTCAGTATTCAGGTCACCGCCTCTCAGGTACATGGCAGCTCCTCAGGCTCTCTGAGTGTCAGAGATCAGAGCTGGCTGTTTGATTTGGTGTGTCTTACTGGAAGGTGCTGCGTGATACACCCACAGTGGTAAAGATGGCGACACGGTGAGAGAAACCACGGCCTGGTGTGAAAGGGCAGCCATGCCAGCCGAGGACACACACGCCAACACATACACAAAGAGGGTGGTCTTGGTTTTGACCACTCAGGAGTCTTTGGGACAACTAAGCAGGTGATATAAGAGTGTAACAAAGTAAAAGCTCTGACCAGAAATAGAAAGGTCCTCTAATTGTGACAAAAGGAGAAGAAAAAGTGATGGAGATTAAGGCGGAGGAAAAGATAAATAAAAAGAAGGAAAAGACAGGAAGAGGACAGAAGAAGGGGACAAAAATGTTATCATTGTTTACCTCTTTAAAAGCAAACTTAGACATTTGTGAGAATTAAAGTCCCTCAGCCTGTGGAAATACTGCTGCACACAAGTTGGCCTGGGATCAAATCCAACCAAAGACCTTCCCTGCTTTCATCAGCTCTGAGTTATTCTCATACTGTGTTGGAAAATAAAGCTATTTTTTTAGCACTGAGGGGGAAAAAGACGAAGCTTTTGTGAATGTCATGTACTTTTTTGGTGTGTGGTATTTTAGTAAGTATTAAACTGAATGACCAAAGGCTCATCCATTTATTTCTCACCAGCGGGCAAAGCTGTGACACTGAACTTTTTATATCCTTGCCTCTCAACTCAGAGCTCCAGTTGTTTTGTTTCCTCCTCTGAGCACATCGCACCCTTTCCAAGAAAATGCAGAACGTTTGCTATGTTTGCAAACACTGAGCTCCATCCCTGAAGTTTCATGTGTCCATGTAAAACATACTGAACGTATATACAGTATGGTGGGACCATCCCACCCTAAGCACCTCCACCACCTATATGTGTTCACATGAATGGGTGGCATCCACTTCAACATTTACCCTTGATTGTCTTGAAGATAAAGTATTAAATTGACACATTTTGTGCATGTAATACTTTTAATATAATTATTTAAAATCCTCATTTCCTGTCAGGTTTTCATCAACAACACTTACTTGTGGTGTACCTCAAGGGTCAGTTCTGGGCCCTCCTCTTTTCTCCACTTACATGCTTCTCCTTGGTCACACAAATAGTAGATGTGGTATATCTTTTTATTTCTAAGCAGATGATACACAATTATACCTTCCTGTCAACCCTACTTATACTAGTAGTTTGGTTGCTCGAAAAGATTGAAAGCTTGCTTTGAGGATATGAAATGTTGGATGTCTTGTAACTTTCTTCAGTTTAATGAGGACAAGACTGATACCCCTGGTCAGTCGTTCGGTCCACAAGTTTGATCTAGACTAAAACATCTGCACAACTGTAAGATGGATTGCTGTGAAATCTGTACATTCATCGTAAACAGACAATGAATCCTAATGACTTTGCTGATCATCTGACTTTTACTCTATCGCCACTATGAGGTTCACATTTGTGTTTTTTAGTGAAATGTCTCAACAACTATTGGATGGATTGCCATGAAATTTGGTACAGACATACAGGTTATTGCCGCCATCAGGTCAACTTTTTTATTTGTTCAGCACTTTGGTTTATGACCAAATACCTGCAATACTAATGACATTCCTATCAGCTTCAGCTGCCCTGTGTTTATTGCTAATTAGCAAATGTTAGCATGCTAACATGCTAAACTCAGAAGGTGAACATGGTAAACATTGTACCTGCTAAACATCAGCATGTTAGCGTTGTCATTGTGCGCATGTTAGCATCCTGACATTAGCATTTAGCTCAAAGCACAGCTGTGACTGAATACAGCCGCACAGAGCTGCTAGCATAGCGGTAGACTCTTGATCATGTTGCCCTACTAAGGCCATACGTAGAAGGGCGTACACTTATGGCTGCATAAAAAGTTTGTCTCGCAGTTCTTATGTATAGATTAGCTACCTAGGATGACTGTACTTTTATTTTACCCAAACTGTGGAATCAACTACTGTTCACAATCCAGTTCATTTGAACTCCAGCTAAAAACACCCCATTTAAACTGGATTTTATTTATTGTTTTATACCATTTTATTTATTTTTATTAATTATTTTATCTCACTTATTTTGTTTTACTTTTTACCGTATAATTGCATTACTGCTTGTCTTGTTCTTTGTTTAAGTACATTGTAACTATGTTAAGAAAAGTTCTACGCAAATAAAGTTATAGTTATTTATCTTATATATGTATTATTAGGTCTTTGGTCAGTGCTTGTAATAAGGATATATACAGCAAATAGGTCATTACTGCAAAATAACCCCTAGATGATTCAAGGCTGCAAAGTCACAACAAACACCTCTGACCAGTACTATTCTATCTACATTGGTTTATTTTAATCACCACTTTATGAAACTCCCAACTCACTTAGAGCCTTTTACATCACCGACTGTTATCTAAATGTTAACTGTAGTTAACAATGATGGCATCCTTGGGATTACTTCCTGTGGGTGTCATAAGGTTTGTGACTCACTATGTTTGATAGAAAGATCACATTCCACGGTGACATGCCAAACAATTACAAGTCATCGTGTCCTGGAAATGATCCATGTTTGAAAACATAGTTCAGTTCAAAGGTCAGTTGGACAGTGTTAAGAAATTCCATAATTCCCAGCATGACTGTGCAATGATATGGTAGTATTTTATAAATATTCTGTTATAAGTCACTGATTTCTTCATTCTTTATTCAACAACAATCACAACCACAAACACATTTTTTAAGTAGATGTTGTTTCTGTTTTGTTTTAGGATGTGTGTTTTTACATGTTGGTTCTTTTATGAATTTACACAGAAAACACAGCTAACTGAACTGTATATACTTATCAAAATAAGATGCATATAAGATTGTTATCTATATTGTTATCTCTACCATTGAAATTTAGCCAAAGCAGCAGATCAGATGAAGAATTTACAGTAAATAGATGGTCTCTAATTTCACACTAAACCTGAACTTTTCACAATCTTCCTGGCTGCAGTCCATCAACATGTAAAGACATGAAACACCAGTCAACGAGACAAAAAAAGCATGCTGAGCCGAATGTTTAGAATGATTTTCACACTCAACTTTCGTGGGTAGTGTTCAGACATGTGTGTCAAATGCCAAACTTCAGTGGCACTCTGTTTAGACATTTTTCTGTCTCTGTAGATGTGTAGATGGGAGGAGTTTAGAGGAGTTTGGCTGGTTCAGATAGTGACAGGCACATTTTTTTAACCTAATTCAAAGTGTGCTTTCTCTTCCTGATGCCCAGTGTGGCAACACCACTCAGTCTGGGCAAAGTTAAAACAAACAGTCACATGAGAAATATCTAAACCAGGACCTGTGTCAAGACTGTAATACTGCTGTTAATGCAGTTTCCATTCATTTAAAAAGCTAAATCTATAGCTAATTAAGTACTGTATGTAAGTACAATTTTGAGGCACTTGTACTTTTACTTGAGTATTTCCATTTCATGCTACTTAATACTTCCATCTACTACATTTCAGAGGAAAATACTTTTTCTGCACTACATTTATGTGGCTGCTATAGCTATTAGTAACTTTGTAGATTACATACAAAAACTATGATGAGCTTATAAAATATGATGCATTGCTATAGTTAAACTAACCAACGGTATGTAAATTAGTTCAAATTAGTCAACACTGACAGGAGCCCTGTTCCATAATGAATACTTTTACTTTTATTACTTTACTTTGATACTTTCTGCACACTTTGCACAAAGCAAGTGAACTTTTCAGTGCAGGATTTTTACTCAGTGGTAGTGATCCTTTTAGTAAAACATTTGAATACCACTGCACTTTCTTCTCCTGTTATACTATATACAGTTTAGCATATATATACACCGATCAGCCATAACATTATGACCACTGACAGGTGAAGTGAAGAACATTGATTATCTCGTTACAATGGCAATATACAATATATATAATGGGTTTACAGTTACAGTTTTTAAAGATATTGTTCTGAAATCATAATACTACTGTACATTGTCAGTTAAACCATTACATTTTTGCTAAATGAGACGTTATCAGTATGATTTCTGTTAATGTAATAAATCTCAATGAAGTAATTAAAAATACTTCATAGTAACATCATCATTTTTGACATTGGAAACATAAAACAATCTTTCCACAGGGTCCATTTAGTAGCTTTTCTGGAGCTTTCAGTTGTATCACACAAGCTTCCTCAGCAGATTAAAAAGGCGGTTTTGTTTAGACTTTATGCATCCTTATGGAAAATCAGATTTTTTTTTAATTTGATTTTACTAATATCTAGTAATCTAAATTACACGTGTGCTCTTTCTGTTGATCCCGCTAACAAAACGTAGTCCAAAATATTAAGTAAATGTATTAACCAGTGTTTTTTACTTATAGCCATACATACGTCATTGTACAATAATGACAATTTACAGTGTGCTACATGTACACCATACTTTTAAATGGTGCAGTAAAAATGTCCTTATGAAGCTGTAGATGCTCCAGTTTACATGGTCTTGTGAAGCGGCTCCAGAAATTCTTAGAGAACAGAGACAGCATTAAATCCCTTTGATGCAAAAACAATATCTTTTAAAATTCCAAAATGGAGGGGTTCTGCTAGAATGTACAGTTGTCATTTAAAAAGGCTTAGTCGTGTTATTTTCATGAAAGAGACAGTCACAGCCAGAAGGAAATATGTGAGTTATTGTGCAAGCAGGGTCAAGAGACTCAGACGGGGTCAGTATGGAATTCATAATGTAAATCCACGGAGCACCTGATGGTAAAACAAAAGGGACCTCTGGCGCCACAAAAATGTACGACTCAATAATACAGCTGTGTCTGAAGTTGTGTTTGTTGCTCTGCTCTGCTCTCACCCTCCTGACCAGGTGCTGTATTTCCTCTCATAACCTGGCATGACTCAGCACAATTTGCTAGAAACACTAAGTTGATGTGAGTGACTGTGGGAGAAAATGTACACTACTATATTCATGTTTTATAATTTGTTGAAAGTCAAAGAAAAGTTTTAAATTTGCTTTTGTTTTGTTGACACATTTGGCGCCAAGTGCTCTTTGCTGTAGCATTTCCGCACTGTACTTCCCAGATATCACTTGGCAGTAAAACTGTGAGGTACTGTGTAGTGCTGTGAACTATTTTCTTTGTCTAGTCAGCCACGGTGGCCAGCTCTTCTTCTGTTAGTTCCAAAATATGAAACATGATACACATCTCTTCCTCTACAGCAGAGGATTTCACCCAGGTTTCAGCTTTTCATGAACTGGACTAAAGGTGAAACAACAAAGAACAGAAAAGGGCCTTTCTTTACTCTAAAATGTTGCAGCACCTTACTTGAATAACAGAACTAGACAAAGACACAAAATAAGCAATGTGAAGGCTTTTCCGCATGTTTACCTCCTCGTGCAGTTTTGCTACGTCACCATGCCTCATCACCTATGGCTGGTGTACTGTAAACACTGGTGTGTGATGGTGGTGTATGGAAATATGAATGAACAAGCCTGCAATGTCCTTTCCAGCTGAAAACTACCACCAAAAATTGTTCCGTTTTTTCTTCTTATTTGCTTTAAACGTGGAACCTGTTGTTAGTGTGCAGCAACACAAGCACAGCAACATACGCCTGCCCCATTTCAAAGGCTCCTTCAAATGCAGCTGGGAAATGCAATGATCCTTTGCCTGAATTTGGACGACTCAAGCGCCCTTCAGTGTCCCATGATTCAGAACGTTGTTTAAAGGTGCGTTCAGGCCATTCTTGTGAGCAGGAAATGTCACGTGATCGCGTCGTATTTCCAGGCAAATATTTAACTTGGAACACATTAATGCGTAAGCTACTGCAGGATGTAAATAATGGACACCAGAAATGAACTCCACTGTTTGTCCATGGCATATAGTTATTATTAAGAAACAATAAAAGTTACAGGGATGTATTAACCATTAACCTGGTCCACTAATCATGTGTTATTTAAATATCTCAGCTCGTATCGTAAACTCAATTTCAGGTAGCATGAAACTTGCCCCAGCTTTCCTCTGGTATTTACACTTTGTTCGCCATTTTAAAGGCAACTTCCTTCACATTGGAGCTAATGTGAGCACTTTAAGTCAAAATCTGGTTTACTTCATGACTTTGAAACACAGATATGAGACATCAAGCTCTGATTCCATTAATTGAGAGTGAAGAAAACGGACATTTTAAGACAAAACTGCAGTGTTCGCAGCCACAAAGCAGCAACACATATTAAACATAATATGAAGGGTAAAAAGCTACAGCAAAAAAATAAATAAATAAATGTAAAAATTTGAATTTTGTTTAGAAACTAAAGTTAAATTACTTGGATTTTACTATTTTGTTTGTACGAGTGACTAAAATACTGCACAGATATAGATACTGAAAAAGACATGAGCTCAGATTTTAAGTATGCAAGTGCAGCCCATGTCAAAATGTGAGAAATTTACATGTGAAATGACTCATGTTCACAGAGCAGCGGTAAATAGGAACACCGCTTCAGTCTGGCAGATTGATTGGAACCATTTTTTTAAGCCTGAGGTGAAGTTAAGCCTAAAAACTATCCTGACCAGGAATCAATGGCAACTTGGATCCGGGCTTATTTAAACCTACATTATGGAACAAAATGTAGTGAAAATAAGGCTGACTTACTGAAATAAACCTGGCTTAAATGGTTAAAATCTTTCTTCATGAAACACACCTCTGGTGATGAATGTTTGCATCATTCAGACTATTCATCCCCTGCATCCCCTCCCCTGAGGTGGGAATTTTTGTTTTACTGTCATATTATTCCAATTGTATCTCTGACTTAATTAACTATACAAGGCTCATGGCCTCTCTCACCTCTATGTGTGCAGGTCAGTTTGACCTTCGGTGTGTAAGGCTTTAAATGAAGCACCTTCCCTTCTTCTGCAGGAGGCTAAGATAAGATGGGGGGCTCTGTCTCGGGCGGAAGAAGGAAAGCGTTATGAGTTATGGGTACTAGCATGTGTTTGAACTTTCACTTTCTTTTATCATTGGCCTGTCTATGAAACTTGAGCGTAACTTCATTCTGTGGTCTCTCGCCCTGGGAAGGCATGAGCCCCGTCTGCAGACGAGAAACGGTTGGCCGTATAGAACTCTGAGAGAACTGTTTGTTTTTTAATTCACTTTATTCCAGAAATGTCCACAACAACCTCACTGACCTAGAACTGACAAAGCCATTATATAATGCCATAACGTTAAATAAATCACATTAACCAGATGAGCGTCTTTTCCCAGGTTTAGATTGTTAGTGTTGTATGTGAGACAAGTGTCTGAAAGAAGAAGAAGACAGGGTTCTGATTATACACTTTGATAACCAGGACTCAATTCCTGGTTACCAAGACAGACAAATATTGCTGTTTGACACAACTTCAGACTACAAATACATAAAAAAGGTCTGTCCTGAGGCATTTATTAGTTTCTGACTCTGGGAAAAACAGTAACATTCCCCAAAACTACTGTATCTCTGAAGTATCTCTTGAACCAAATCACACACAATTAGGCTATTCTATGTGATCTCCTTTTAATAACTAATGTAATATGGTTTCACTTCCTTTCACTGAACCTCCCCTGAAACAGTTTCAAGCCCCATGTGGAGGCCCACCTCCCACTTTGAAAACCTCTGCTCTAAAGGAAGCAAGATGCTCTCAAACTGCTGCCTCATCAGCGGTTTTTGTTTCATCAGAGGTTTTTGCAGACTTGTCTTGAGTTGAAAACCTTGTCTCAATTCCTTAAGTTTCTATATGATTATATGACCTGCGTAGCCCTTTCTGATCACCCCTGGTGGCATCTCCTCCATTAAATGAAAAGAAACATTTGCAGAAACCTGTTGAGCATTCTTTGCAACCAGTTTCATGATGTAATTTATTTTCAGTGCAAAAAGTAGGAAAGCTGTTCTTTCAGTTTTACAAAGGGTGACTGTTACTTGAATGTGAAAGACAGTGTGTTAATGCTATGAGGTGCATTCTCTATTCCACAAACAGTAACATTTACAACAGCATGTATTCAACAGACATTTTAATGATGACATTAGGTGTTCAGAAGGGTTAAAACGCTACAGGTCAAAAGTTAATCTTTCATTAAAATACCTTTCTCTTGAATCTGACTTATTCTGTAAATGCGGTTATGTATACAAAGGAATGTTTAAACCCATGAGCCACTGAGTATTTACAGCATTTTCCCCCCCGAGGCCTGTTTGGGTGCAAACAGAGGAGTTCCACACACTTTGCTCGCTGTGAAATGATTATTCTCATAAAATAAAAGTGATAAAAATGAGTGCTGCAATAAACGTGGACATGTGACACAAACAAGTGCAGGAGAGATAAGGAACCACCACATGGCTCATTACATCACACACAAAAAAACTTTAAAAGTACTTTCTATGTGTGCTACTCTTTTACTCAGGGCTAATTCCACTAACCAACACATTTTCCTGACTTTTGAAAAATTAACGTATTTAACAAGTTTCATCAAGATCTGGAGCAGCAGGGTCAGTCTCTTGGTTAGTGTTATGCAACGGCAAGGTAGCTGAAGTAATGCAACACAGATGAAGAAGAACTGTTTGGAATTGAATCACACCTTCTGAGGTACCAGCAACCCTGACCAAACACATATAGGTTTAAGACAAGGAAAAGTAAATAATCTTTGGGCTCTATCAATAAATAGAGCTGTCAATCAGTGGGGGACAAATTCATCTCATGTTACGTTTCACTGTGTGACTGGAGATTACATAAAAAGATATGGACCAGACGGCTTTACTGTTGCAGCCATGTGACTGTTGGTGCTTTAAGGTCTTTGTCTACACACTGGCGTGAAGTCAGCACAGCAACAAATCAAGTTCTCAGAAGACAAGAACAATGCTGCATATTTGGAGTAAACTGTCCCATGCATTAAAAGAAAGTTATATTTAAGATATATCCCATTTAAGATGGAAATCACCAATGTATCTAACCAAAAAATGAAAATGAGTATTGCTTCGATTACATTTTAGATTACATTTATGATGATACTCTGCCAAGGAATCCCCTCATTCAATTAGAACAATAAAATAATCAATAAACCTCCCTTCTGTGGAGTATATAAAGCAGATCACCACTTTGTTGTGGAGTTCTCATCTTTTTAGTTCCACAAAACTTTACTGCAGAGATATTGGGGGTTAAAATCATTAAAAATGGACTGCAGGATATTCTCCATCATTCATTTCTCCACAGTTCTCACAAATTCTTTAAGATCTCTATCATGATGTTTTTCTATGGGACAGTAATGCCAGTGACCCCCTCACCACCGCCCCAAGAAAGTTTTGACCAGACATGAAAAAGTCTCAAAAGTTAGTTATTTCGATTTTTCACATTTTAATTTTTCCCAACATTAAGATCTAGATATATCGCAAAGCTCAAAAATGAGCGCTCATTTGTTGTTCATTAAATACATGCTGCAGTATTTCATGAACAACAAATTCAACATCAAGTCAAATAACTGTTCAAACAACTTAGAAAACTGTTGGTGCTACACACAAGCTAGCTGATCTGTCTTCATTCCTTAATGGCAAAACATCTATATTATAGCTAACATTAATTAAAGCTGCAATTCTCAACTAGTGGTTAGATTAAAATTAAAAATGATTTTTTTTTTTTTTGGTAATTTACAAAGCTAGTTATTTTTCTATCTAAAAGTGCTCAAGAATTCACATCATCAGGTGGAGACAAACGTGTTTAGCCACTGTTAGCTAGCTAACGTTCTCTCAGATGCACTGACACAAAATGGATCGGTTTCTGAAACGAAAAAGTGATGTGGGAGACAACCCTGCGCCAGTAAAGGCTCCAAAGCGTGTGATGAGGAAATATGAGCCTGAATACATTAAATCTGGATTCATAATGGTAGGCAGTGCAAAATCCTGTCAAATGAGGCGCGAAACCCACTGAAGTTCCAGAGACACAGTGTTGGGAAGCCAAAAGGATATTTCCTAAGGAAAAGAGACGGGCTTCAGGCACAACAGAAAGTCATTACAACATTAACAACTCAGTCAAAAGCCACTTTGAAAGATAGCTATATGGTTGCTGCTTGTGTAGCTCATAGCAAGAAACCTTTTACGATTGCAGAGGAGCCTATTTTGCCTAGCGCTTTGGGAAGGTGGTCCTCTGAGATTTTTTGTTATTTGCTATTTCCGAAGTTAAAGTATTAAAAACCTAAGAACAAGTAGTACAATTTAACACAGGATACAATTGTTCTGCATTTTAATTTCTATTACTTTAACAGTCTGCTAACAAACCGTTTATGGGACACAAAGATAAAGATGCTTTTCGCCCACAGCTTGACAGGTCTGGGTGGAGAGAAGGATGGATGAAGCAGGTATAGATCCAGGTTTTGATGACTATGTGTCACATTACCTAACCTGGCCCTCCTGTAGCGTACATTATATAACTGTGCCACAGTCTGCAGAGCTCCTCAGCACCTGGTAGTCCAGCTCTACTTTCTCACTTCCCCAGAGACTCAAATATACTGTCAACACTTTGGCCCGATCCCTCACTTAAAATCCAGGAAAAGTTAATATGACTTACAGTCATAGCAAAACCAAGCTACAGTATGAGGGAGTCTGGAACAGATTAGTGTATCATTTTGTACAACAGGGATCCAATAATTATTGTCTGTAATGTTACGCTAACAGATATCTGGGCTAATCTGGCGAGCAGGTCCTGTGAGATCTGCAGCAGGTGTTGGGGTTTTTTTTAAACTTTTTTTCCCATTGCAACATAACTGTAGGCGGACATGCTGTAAAGCACAGTCACGGCTGGATAGCGTTTTGTTTCATGTCACACGGAACAAAACGCTATCCAGCATTTGGCAACAGTTGGCAACCGTTTGCTATTTAGCACAGCTGCCGTCACACTGAGACAGCATAATGAAAATCATTAGAGAGAGTTTATCAGTCGGAACATGTTTTGGTCAAATGTTAACTACAACCACACAGGAAAAGCTCCCATTCACCAGGCATGTGAGTCCGCATAGTTAAATACACTGTGCTTATTCATTGTTGTTACATGACCACACCAAAGCACTCCTGAACATTATTCAGCAATTTCAATTCATATTTTTATTGCCAATTGGCCAAGAATGGAAAATAAAACCAATTTCTTCAAAGGAAAAATAAGAAAACAGTATTTTACAGAATATGAAGCAATTAGACTTGTCTCCATCAGGACCTTATGCTTCAAATGCTGTTTACACATTAAAGGCTCTTTTCGATATGGGTTAAGGGTATACACACATAAAAGAAGAGTCTGACTTATAGATGACGATTATTGTGTGTAATCTCAGCTGATCATGACTGAGAAATAGGTTAGTTTACTCCTGCGGTCGTGAATATCAATCTCAATGTTTTCCACATCAAAAAACATGGATAATTTGCAGTTTGTTGTTCCCTATCTAGCGTCAGTCTGTGTACTAAAACACCTGTCACTCAACTGGAAAGTGACAGCAGGCTCCTGTGTTTTGATTTTTGATGTGGCGAAACCTTTGGTCAAACGTTTCGGTCAAGTGATTGGATACCTTTATGTAATGTTACGTTCCTGTAAAATAGTTTTATGTTTTACAGGAAGAGAAAAGAGATGGATTTTGATATAAAAATACAAAATATATTTTTTTTTTTTTTACACATATTTAGCCTGTAACAAGAGATAAATGAACAATTAAGACAGGGACAAGAAGGGATAAGAACTTGGAAAATCTTTAAAAGGTTCTGTGATTTATCATTCTGATGCTTTTCCACTCGTTGCAAGTGGACACAAAGTCACCACAACAGCCCGGGTCAACAACAACACCTCAGTGGCCTCATTTGTGAAGGAGTCTCTGGTCAGCTTGAGAAGGGTCTGATAAATCACACGGATGTCAGATGTACCAAATGTCGCCTCTCAGTATATTCACACCTGGCTGAAATCAGATCAGATCAGATGAGAAATCATGGATGAACACTTGATGAACACTGCTTGAATGAGAGGTGATTAGTTACATTCAAGATTACTTTTAGAGATCTCCCATCAAACACCAGTGCTTGTACTGTAACATCATCTTTGAATATTCTTGTCTTGTTTGTTCATCCATATTAGCTATCGCTGCTCATGCTAACAGCTCCGTTGTTTCGGCTGTGTTTATTTGGGGCTGTGTACTTGTGGGAAGTCGAATAGGGGAAATGTGTTCTGTGCATTATAGCTACCAAGATGGGGGGAAAAAACACGATCTGCAACATTAAAGTCTTTGTTTAGCTGCATATGAGCACCAGAGCTTGTAATTGCAGGTTTGAACAGCTAGCATTACTTTATCTGTGTGCTAACGGATTGAAAAAGAATTAATGCTGAGAATCAGATTTAGAAGTGTCTTAGGAAGCATGTGATCTGATAAAAGTAATATTTGATTCTTGTTGTGGGGGCAGCCATGTTCATTTGATGTCACTTAATGAACTGAGCTTTGGAAAAACACTCCCAGCCTCCCAAGTTGAATCTTTTTCTTTTTTTTCCAGAGTGGGGAATCCCGACTTTGGAAACAGCGCACACTTGCTCCATACCTGACCCTCAAATTCAAAACCGATTGTTTTTATTTTCCTATGGAAAACATGACATAACATGATTCCAGTGTCCGGTTAAACTAACGTCAGTCAACATAACAGTCCTGCAGATGGAGGAGCGCAGGTTAGCATACACACTAGAAATCAAACAAACAGTCATATGTACTGTGTCACACCGCTCTGCCAAATACCTGCACTCATAGTAACACATGCACAACAAACTGTGTTGACTCGCCACAGAAAGTCATTTCCAAAAATAGCCCTGCTACACTGAGGTAATACAACTTATTGAGAGATCTGGGCCTTCAAAACCAAACTGATGTGGTGTTTGTTGCAGAAGCACAGTTACGTCTCAAGACATAAATTATCTTTTTAAGCTAAAACATGTTTCATGTTTGCTTTTTTGCTGGTGTAGGCACTTGTGTTTTTGTGTTGCTTTCTGTGCATACACAATCTAACTTTATAAAAAAGAGGAGATACATGAATTAATGCTAAATATGAAGCTAGAGATAGGAGGCGGTTAGCTTAGCGTTAGCTTAAGACTGGAAGCAGGGGGAAACAGCTACCCTGGCTCTGTCCAAAGATTAAAATAAATAAATAGATAAATAGAATAAATAATACATTTTTACACTTTGTTTTTTGTACAGATTAAACAAATGAGATATAACATGTTAATTAGTGAGCTTTAGAGGTGTTAGTAGGTGGATTTTGTTTCCTTTGGACAGAGCCAGACTAGCTGTTACCAACCTCTTCCCATCTTTATGCTAAGCTAACTGGCTGCTGGTTCTAGCTCTATATTTACCATATAGACATGAGTGTGATATCAATCTTCGTGTCTAACTCTCAGCAAGAAAGCGAATGAACGTATTTCCCAAAATGTCAAACTATTCTTGTAACACGTTTTGTTAATGGTGCAATGCATGTTGTCAAGATATTTTTGCCTCTTATCTAAGTCTGGCTTCTGTCATGTTTTTTATCATGACCATTTTCTACACTTCTGTTGATGTCATTGTCTTGAACCCTTTCATCTCGGACTCAGACACTTGACTGTTTTGATGTGAAACTGTTCAATAATTGATTTCTTCTTGTGTGACCATTCAACAACCCTCTGCTCGCCTTTTCACCTTGACAGGGAGGTTGTACTTGTCTGTTCATCATGAACTCCCCGGACCCTTCTTAGTAACTTTGCATCATTACAGAATTTTGTTTTGGAAGGATGTGGTATTTATTTTAAAATTATGAGTGGGCTGAGAGAGTAGGACTTGATGTCAATTCCTATTTATAGTCGTGTTAAAAAACCCTCTGCTGAAATACCTTCCATGATCTTACAATGGTGGGAAAAGACAGTGATAACAGGTTTCTCATACAGGCTACCTGAATCAGTACTGTCCTTCCTACAACCCCAAAATAATTTGTTTTAATTCACCCAGTAAAAAGAGCAACCCATTTTAAAAACATAATTTTCAGATGTTAGTAGTCCAAAAGTTAGAGTAGCTTGCTTTCGATTTGGTGGATGCTGTTTTAAATGCCAACTTTCACGAATCATGGGCTGCAGACAACTTTTTAAGAAACCAGAACTGACACCATTTACATCACATGGGGCTTCTGGATGTTACTGTAATACACACTGTATTACTGTAGATAACACTTGGCTTCACGGTGCCGCCTCTTCCCGGTAGAACCCTGTTCACATCCTCTTCACCTCCAACTGCAAACAGGAAACTGTCACAGCAACAGCATTTCATTACCCTTCCTGTGTTGAAGTGATATTACCATACTGAGGCAAGCAGAGACACACAGACCAGATAGGAACCCAGAGGTTATCATGTACTAACCAGACTTTGTTTCTCACTCAGCAGCTATTTGAAAAATGTAACTCTCTATCCAAACTACATGATATTTGTTTTAGAGGAGGGAAATGACACTTTGGACACTTAAGACACATTGGACACATCAGTCATTTTGTAAAAGCAGGTGCCCTTTTTCATCAAATTTCATTTTTATCTCTCATCTACTCTGATCTGCTTGAACAGGCATATTTCAAAGCTGCAGGTCAAAATCTAAGCCATGATGAATATGATGACAATATCTCACGCTCATCTCATGACTCCGGCTTAACATTTGTTTTAGGGACTGTAAGAAAATGATTGGGTATTTGGCTAAACCTTATGTTTCACTTTATAAAACAAAAGCAAGAGCTTCCTCAGTGTAATTAATATTATCTTTAAATCCTCTCCTTGACTACAGGAAAAATTGCAACACCATCCTAAAACAATACAGCAATATTGAGTTGGTACAATTTTGCCATCAGTAACTAAAAGTGCATGACCTCTAGACATAGCAAAGCACAAATTTATGACTCAAAAGTCATCTTTTTCATGTAACTATATGACTTGTAGCCATGCTAGCGGCTTGGCTTTAGGGATGGCAAAGTCAGTCGGTTCACGACTGTGGTCCAGACTGAAATATCTCAACCAACCATTGGATGGATTGCTAATGAAATTTGGCACAAACATTCATGTCTCCCTCAGAAAGAATTGGGATTTCTTGGTGATCCCTTAACTTTTAATTCTGTTGCCTTAATCCGTTTATAATTTTTATAAATTTATATTTGTCCACTACTTTGTTTAATGACCAAATTTCCGCAAAACTAATGACATTACCATCAGCTGTACTTTGTGTTTAGCGCCAAGTAGCAAATGTTAGCATGGTAACACGCTAAACTAAGAATGGTGAACATTGTATCTACTAATCATCAGCGAAATGCATGTTAGCATTTAGCTCAAAGCACAGCTGTAGACTCTCAGTGTTGTTTTACAATAGCTCTCACAAGAAAAAATGCATAACCCTCCCCTTTTTTTGACCTGCCATCCTAATAATTTTCATACAGTCCCTTACCTTCTGTGAAAGGACAGAGATTGCATTTGGGTTGTTATTCTGGGTTATCGTTCCTGTCATCATTTTTCCACCCTAGTATTGTATAAGACTAACACACAGCAAAGTCACAGTGACTTGATTATTATCTGACAGCTCAAAATGAGTTACATACTGTGACCGCAAAGAGGAGCAGTGAGTTTTGTTACTCTGCATGTGTGTCTATTCAACACTATTCGCAGAGATGTGGGTTACATCCTGGCATGAATATGCGCAGTCAGCTAAAACATCAGAACTGAGAAGGCCTGCAGGCTACATGAAGGATAATGACAGTCACGAGTCATTAATCCTTAAACATTGGAATGTCTTCAAAAGTGATCCATCATTAAATAATATCAGCTCAGTGCCTCCCTTGATCATGTTCAAACGTTCTCGCAATCTGAGAGACAATCTGGTTCGTTCAGACACTAGAAAACCACCTAACACTGTTTCCTGGCTGTCTAATCAACCCACACGCTGTTTCCGCTGCTGCTAGTGTGTACAATGTTCTGACTTCCTTTAATTTATTACATTTGATGGATAGTTATATTTGTAACTTAAAAATGTTCTTTTGTTTCTAAACTCCCACTCTTGGATCCATTATCCAATAGATTTGAAATCCTCTTCAACCAATTATCCAATGACAAGTGTACACCTGTTCTAGAGGTGTCTATGTGTTTGCCCTATGGCTTTATCCATTTTGACTCTGATGGAGGCACAGTAGTGTTGAAATGTTAGTCTGTTTGCACAATTAAAGGCTGCAAATCAATCAGTGTGCTCCAGTCCACTTTTTAAAGTTTTAAGTTTGTTTGTTGTCCCAGAAGAAGAGAAGCAGCATACTGCTGGAAGATGTTTATCATTAGTGTGACACTGTGTGTGTGTGTGTGTGTGTGTGTGTGTGTGTGTGTGTGTGTGTGTGTGTGTGTGTGTGTGTGGATATCCTCTTAATCCTCTCAGTCGCTGCAGCTCCACTAATTCCTGTGCCACAGCGGTGCCCTAACTTCACCCTCAACTGTGAACCGAATTACCTCTATCTGCCCTTTTTTCATTTTTATGTTTCTCCCCGCTGGTAGTGTGAGACTTTCAGATTCGATTCATGTTTACAGGGTTACACTATCACGTGTGGGTTGTGAAACTGAGATAACTAACTTCACAGTTTTGTCGGACCAAAAGTACTTGCAGTGAATAGCCAGGGTTCAGTTATAATCTAAACACAAAAACATAAAATAAATAAATAAAATGAAGCAATATTTCTTATAATCCATTTAACAGAAAAGGAGATTGATGTCTTTGTGTTATTGTTATTTCTTTTTTTTTATCACAAAACTGAAATAAATCAGTCAGTTTTCTGTGTTGGTGTCTTAAAGTCACAGTGAAAGGGTGGAGGACAGAGGGAAATTAATAAATTAGGCCTCAATCATTCAACAATTCTTTGAAAATGTAAATTAAGTTTTTTTCCAATTGACAGTCAAACACACACCTCCTCCTTATGATTCTGCCCTGCTAGCTAACGGTCAAGTGTGGTGTTGGTGATAGTCAGAATTAGCTAGTCGCCCCAAATCACATTAGATTGAATAAATGTATGTATACGCCCCCGAGTTCAAGACCATGAAACATATTTTAACATTTTACAGGAAATAGAGAGTGGTTTTGATATAGATACACACAGAAAAGATTTTTTTACATTCATGTTTCAAGAGATTAACACAGGGAGAAAGGATTTGAACTAGAAAAATGTACTAAAGCTAATCAGGGTGCATTACCTACTGAGTATATTCTTGAATCATGTCACTAAATTGTAATTGCAATTAGATAACTATTGCAATGGAAGGCGAACATGTGGACAGCATTGTCCGTCTCAGCTGAAATGGTAAATGGATTTCACTTATATAGCGCTTTTCAACCATAACGGTTCCCAAAGCGCTTTACAGATTGATCTCATTTACCCATTCACACATACATTCACACACCGATGGCCACGGAGCTGCCATGCAAGGCGCTGGCCTCCATCGGGTTCAGTGTCTTGCCCGAAGACACTTCGACGTGTGGACAGAAGGAGCCGGGGATTGGACCGCCAACCCTGGGATCAATGGACGACCCGCTCTACCTCCTGAGTCACAGCTGCCCACGAAATGAAATCGCAAAATGAAATTTAAACCCAGTTGTAACCCATGACCTATAAAAAAAATAGTCAGTGTTTTGTGGCTTTGAAAGAAAACGCTAGTGTAACTAATTAACTAAAGATTTACTCTTTGTGAGATACTACCATTTATGAAAGAAAATTATATTTTTGCAATGTTGTGGAAATTCTCCAAATTGCATTTCTTTACTAGCAAGTAAAGAAATATGCTTGATGGTTAGCATTGTTGTGGCATGACCTCTGACACATTTCCCTTTATCTATCTGAGTTTCATTCTCTGTCTCTCATTGTAAAAAAAAAACAACAACAAAAAAAACACACATCCCCAATCCCACAGCAGCCCAGCGGAGGCGATCAGGGAGTCAGTGGGTTCACCGGACTGAGCGAGGTCCATCCTGAGTGGAAAGTTTTTGGAGAGCGAGACAAGCGGCCTCCCCTCCCCTCCGGGGCCCCTAAGGCTAACGTGATCCCCCCATTTGTGCTCCTGTCATAAAGAATGCGCCCGCTAAACCACTTTCCCACCACTAAGAGGATTACTAAGGTAATGCTCCTGAATCAAGAGATGCTCCGGCACATCTAGACATTGGGAAGCTGAATTTAATAATTCATGTAGAAAGCTGGAGTGAGATTTTAGCCTGTGGGTCAAACTGGGCGCCTTAACTGGACGTTTGGTTTAGAGATGCTAGCTAGCTAGTCATGTAGGCAGGTTTTGAATCAAAGAAACAGGAGGGAAACATCTAAAACTGGATTCCAGCCTTGCAGTGTGCTTGTCACTTTAGATGCGGTCTTTGTCACTGCTTACTCTAGTGTTGTCCTGGGGAGAGTGTAGACAGCCATGTGCCTCCTCTGATAGGCATGGAGCCACCAGCCATTTCTTTTCACCTGGCAGTAAGGATGCTCACTAGGAGGGTGTAATATGCGGAGGTCCACCCTCAACACACCAATTTTGCCCTCCCAAGCAACCCCAAGCAAACCCATTAATGACTCCTCAGAGTCATTAGCGCAGTAACGAGGACATGATCCCTCACTGGTTATCCCCCAGAGAACACCGCCAATTGAGTTTGCTGGACTGCATGAACAAACCGGGGGTAGTGCTGCCGACAATTCATCCCTGGGTCTCTGTGGTGTTAGGCAAGTGTTTTGCAGTCGCCTCTTTCCTAAATTTTTGTCAACAATCATTTGAGCATGTGTCTGCTTTTTATTTCTCTTGTCACATGGTGGATACTTTGATTAAAAGAAAAAAGAAATTTCATAAACCAGAACAAGAAGTGATGATGATAAAAATGTAGGTATTTTGCATAATGAAGAAACAGACTGACTTAGATGCAGAGTAAAACCACCCACTTTTTTATTACTGACTTTACGTGCAGTAATATTTAAACTAACATTGGCATGGGAATCTGTCTGTGAAATTAAACTGTGATTGTGATATTTAAGGCAAATCTCCTAGAGCTTAGTCTAAACTGTGCAGAGAACCCAGTGATGGTTGTTGGACTGGGTGTTTTCCCACTGTGTTAAGAGGTCGTGTTTAGCTAAGGAGTGTTTACGTAGCGACCCTGATCCTCGCAGGCCTCACGTCCGATCAGGATCAACTATGCCTCTGTGTGAGTGTGTATATGTGTGTGAACGACATGACAAGGTTTCCAAAAGATAACTCATTGAGTTATCAATCGCGACTTGTTTTCTTTTCAGTCTGATGGCCACCAGCCTCCTTTGTGTCGCTAGCGTCAAATGGCGTTTGCATTCACGCATCCAATGCCCATCAAAAAAGGACACACACACACACACACACACACACTCAGACGTGCAAACACACCTACAAAAATTCAACAGTCCCTGGGTATAAAATGTAAGGTCTTCTAGCTGCATAAATCTTGGTGTTGCAAATTTGCCCAAATGCAAAGAATGTTTTGTGTTGGCTCCACAGGAACAAATGTATGTAATTTCTTGTCCTGTGGATCATCATGAACCAGGACACCATGCAGACTCCAGCAGTGTCTCCATACTCTTCTCTCTTAGTGCAAATAACCCAGATACCTCTCGCACGTTTGACCCCTACAGATCTTCGCATTAACCTTTTGTTCACACCTAGCACCAGTGGAGAAAAACCCAACGACCTTTATTTTCCTAATAAAGCATGGCCGATCACGAGATCTCCTCCTTGAGGGGAAAAAAAAGTTGTCCGTCTATATTGTAATACAGATCCTCCTTAGAGGTTAACTGTTCCAAGAACACTCACAGTGGGGATGAGGTGAATAAGGTTGAGGAGCAAGAAAATCCCTGGTCTAAAGTCAGGGAAAATGAAAAGTTAATAAGTATAGGCTGGGGGGAGAGGGGCAGGTGGGGAGTGGTGGTGTTAGCGATCTGGTCTGGACGCAGGAGGGGGGCTTGGTGGGAGACTGGCATAGTTAAACATGATGTCCTGAGAGGTATTCATTTGGGCAGCGGGCAATGGATTTACATAAGAAAATGGATGGCTGCCGAGGAGGTGATTAGCATTGAGGTCGGGTTGATGGGGTACAATCATTGTAGGTGAATGTCGCATCCAGTGAGACAAAGTGACACAGGATAGATAGATGTACACTTCAACTGCATCCACAAGAATGTATCCTTTTAAAGTTAAGTTATGGCTAACGTGTTAGCAATCACTTGCCTATTTACACCTCCAGCAGACACGTAGCAACATTAGCATTCATTTGGAGTCATGTTTCTGGCCACATGACGAATGTTAGTCCAATATTCACAATCTTTTTAGCTCTGGTTTGGTCTCCACCAACTCCTGAGGAAAACAACTAGTTCTTTAGCTGTTAAATGCTCCACCATGCTGAGCAGGTAGTGTACTGTGAGTTTATCAGAGCTTTTTCCCTCTAAACAGATGGCTGCTGCAGCGCTGAGACTGAACCAAACATTAAAGATGCAGGCCGTAAAAACCAAAACAATGAGCTGAAAGACACTAAAATGCTCCATAGAGCTGAGGCAAATAGCAAAGTTGGGTGATGATACTGTATGGGTTCGACACTACAAGCGACCCCTTTTACATTATACGTAGACATTTGATCCACTGTTAATATACAAATATTGATTAGTGCAGCTTTAAGTTAGTTGACAAGTTAGCTAAAAGAAACAAGCTAAAAAATGCATCATGAATATAAGAATATCTTTACTGCATAAAAGAGTTGTGTTGTGCTACAAGATGCACTTGTCAGCTATCATCTCACGCATCCATACCTGTCAGCTCCCATTGATGAAAGTGCATAGAGAGAAGTCTAGGGAGAAGCACAGATTTCTTCAGCTACTGCTCCCAGCTCCAGTGCAGAACTACTGATACTGCTTTCTGTCCAGTGTGATGGCCTCCTCTGCTGACATCGCTGTCAGAGCAACTGAAGCCTGGAAGGCACTCCACAGCATTAACATTTATCACTGGACTTGTCTTCTTTCACATGGGAAGGTGTGAGGAGCGCACATCAACCAAGCACTAAAATGTTAGTCTCTCAGGTAAGATGTGTTATCCACTTCTTCCTCTTTATTTGAAAATATAGTTAAAGCAAATTTAGCTTAGTTTTGATATATATAACGAAATAGGTCTTTCACGTCTTGATGATTCAACCTCTGCTCAGATGGAAGGTGGGCGGAGCTATGCTGGGTATTATGTTATGTCACCAAACTCCATGAACCAATTTAAAACAATGGAGATGTAAGTAGCCCCGCCTTTACAGGTGACTAACATCTCCTAAAGGCAAAATTGGGTATAGTGGTTGATTTAAAATGTGTTTTTAAGAAAATAAATTACACTACATACATATAGTATGAGAGTATGAAATGTGCAGAGGGAGATGAGCAATGGTTGTGAGATAATAGAAAATAAAACCAAGCCACAACCAGGAACCACAACAAACCAGGATCCTCAAACAAAGCAAGTCCGACCAGTCTTAGCTAACACATGCATTTGTGCATTTGTTGTTGATCCCGTTCTGGGAAGCCTTGACTTTCTCTCTAGCCATCTGGAGGTAAATGTTAGGACCACATTCAAGCAAACATCTATAGAGGGAGGTCATTCTATCTATCCAGCCCTCCCTATTATCTACAGGCTCCCACAGTAACACTGCAACCATGTGTACAGTTTGCTTTCTTTGGTTCGAAACATGAGGAAAACATTTACTTGGACAGTTTTTTTTAATTGTTTTTTTCTATAATTATTCAGACTTTAAGTGAATACTTAAAGTAATAGTTCAACATTTTGGGGATTTATTTTTTTTCTTGAGAAGATCGATACCACATGTACGCTAATTATGAAGCAAGAGCCAGCAAATTTAGCTACTAAAGCCAGACTTAGAGAAGAGACAAAAAATTGACAACATGTGCTTTGCTTGTTGAAAGAGTAGTTTGACATTTTGGAAAATATGCTCATTCGCATTCTTGCCGAGATTTAGATGAGAAGATTGATACCACTCTTGTGTCTGTATGCTAGCTATATATAAAGCTAGAGTTAACGGATGATTAGCTTAGCATAAAGACTAGCCTGGCTCTGTCCAAAAGTAAAAACAATCTGCCTCCCAGCACCTCTAAAGAGCGCTCATTAACATATCTCAATAGTTTAATCTGTACAAAATAAAACTTAAAAGTTGTGGTGTTACGGGGAGTTAGCTAGCTGTTTCCTCCTGGTTCCAGTCTCCGAGCTCTAGCTCCGTACTAATCGTACAGACATGAGAGTGGTATCGATCTTCTCAGCTTAGTCTCGCCAAGGAAGCAAATTATAAAACTCTAACTTTAAAAACAAAGGTCACTCACAAACACCTCATGGTATGATAAGAGTTAGGTAACCTGTCATATCTCCAAGTTAAAGAAATCTTCATCCATTTCTGTCACTTATTTTATGAGCATAATTTCCGTCTGCGCTCAGCTCTCCAAGCACGAGGAACTACCGGCTGTAACATATCATGTGTCTCTTCATTATGACCAGCCTTTTGTGCTTGGTGTTCTTTCCTGGAGTGTGTTCTGGTGACCTTTTCACGTCTCCTCAAAGAGCACGGCAGTTCACGGAAGATGACTTAGATTTGTGTTTTCAGGTAGGATGTTTGGGTGCAGACCAAAGATGTAGCCTTCTTGTTTAAAACCTCTGTGGTTTCCTTTTACAGATTCTTTAACAGGATGTGTCTTATTTGCCACAAACAAAACAAAACAAAAAAAGCCAGAGAAAATGGCGAGGCATCTACACTTACTATTATTTTCTGCAGAGGTGTGTGCAGATAAATTGCACACTTGTTTGTTTTAAGCACACGCCCATACAGGTTTGCTGAGCGGCATTGTTGTGGGCTCGCAGACAGAAGCAGCTCATTAATGCTACAGTACAGAGCCTCGGTGCAGACGGTGTTACACTGAGAGCCTTGTGTCTTAAACTTCTCAGAATCGGCTCTCAATGTACTTGTGAGCCACCACATGACAAAGTCAACACTATTTGTAGCAGCAGTTGGAGTTGTGGTAGTGGTATTAGTAGTCTAAAAGGACTGGAAGTATACTAACACTAGCGGGAGGAGTTTTGGTGTTAGCCAGCTTGTTTTGGCCTCTATTCCTTTTTTTCCCACCTTTAGACACACCCTTGTTGACCTTTCTGACCCTGCCCCCTCTCGCCTGTCTGCTGCCTGAACCCCGGACCAGATCTTGCTCCATTGGGTTCACCCACATCACAGCAAATGTTGTGTGTATATGTGTTTTTTTTTGGTGTGTGTGTGTGTGTGTGTGTATGTGTGTGAGTGTGGATGGGGCTAACAAGGCACCGGTGTTCAGACCACGTCCCCTCCTGCACCCCTTGCCCCCGCTCCAGTTTTCCTGATCCGTCTTAGATCTGCTGGGTCGA
>VMKM01004005.1:0-24441 GCA_008360985.2 Macquaria ambigua | reverse complement strand
AACAGGTAGAAACCTCGAGCAGAACCAGGCTCTAGGTGGTGGTCATCTGCCTCGACCGGTTGGGTTGAAGGGGGAGGGGGGGAGCAGGAGAGAGAGAGCAGGAGGAAAGAGAACATACAGCAGCACAATACAGTTTCACACAGAGATGTAACGCAATGGCCGCGGCAATGGCATGGCTGTCAACACCAACAGGAACAATACTAAGAACAATATTACAGCAGCAGTACTAATAATAATAGCAACAGCAGCTGCAGCAGCGGGTGCAGAGGAGGAGCACAGGGGCAGCAGGCGGCCGCAACCATAGATCCAGACTCTACAGCTCCGGAGGCAGAAACACCTGCAGAAAGCAACAGAAGGAGAGAGAAAGGGGGGGAGAAAGCACACAACTACGGAAGAAGTTGAATTAGTAACAAGCATTGATGGGATATGAGGGCGTACAGATGGAGAGGAAGAGGAGGAGAGAGGAGCTCAGTGCATCATAGGAAGTCTCCCGGCAGTCTAGGCCTATAGCAGCATAACTAAGGGGTGGCTCAGGGCTCACCTGAGTCAGCCCTACTATAAGCCTTATCAAAGAGGAAAGTCTTAAGCCTACTCTTAAATAAATGATCATAAGCTGATCTCATAACCTCATCTCATGACATCATGACCTGATGTTGTGACATCATGGCCGGATATTGACATCATGGCTGTGTCCGAAATCTTTCACTCATTCACTACTCCCTACTCACTATGTAGGGAGTTCAATGTACAGGACCATATAGTGAGCTCAACGGCAAAATGAAAAAAAATCCCTTCCACTCATTCACTTCATTTGAGGGCACTATATAGTGGATACATTTAGTACAGTTTTTTTATTGTTTCTAGACAACCACCAAATCACCTGTCCTTAGCCTAACGATGATTTTGCTATGAAGTAAAATCATAGATCTTACCACCATAGAAAGCCTGCCTCTCGGTTCATTTGATTGGACAATGGGGAAAAAAAACGCAAATTACGTCTGGCGCTTTTCTGCTCTGAGTTGAAGTTTTTTCAACTCGAGCCTGCCAAAGCATGAGGCGGTCATCTGAAACGCGAGGCATGGGATGAGCAGCATGTAAAACGCTTACTGCCTATAGAAAACAACTGGAAAACGTGTCACTGCAAAGACCGCATCCTGTCTGATCAAGGCACATCTGTATGAGTTCTTAATGTGCAGCTCAAAGGATTGTTATACCTCACTCCATGTTGCTTCCTGTTATCAACATGCTCTGCACCCTTTCTGATTACTGTCCTTGTCAGTTTTTTCACACTCTTTTAATCTCAGACGTCATCAAAAGGTTAAAAAAGCCAAACTCCTAATGCGCTGTTGCTCTGCCGGGATTCAAATAAACTCCGTGCTCAGCAGTTTTCTCTACAATATCTGCCTGCAACACGGCCCATTTACCAAGCACTGAGAGCAGCCTGCCCAGGGCCTGTGCTCCATATGCTTTTGCAATGCAAGGCCTGTTCTCTGGGCCCAGAGGAATCTGTATGGAATGATTTGAGAGCTCTTGAAAGCGTGGGCTGATATTTCCAGGGGGGAAGCAGGGACTGGCTGCTCAGTCGGCAGAACTGTTGTGGCTCGACCTCCAAACAGGCAAACTTTCATTAGCGACGCGTTCCTCGACAATGCCCAGCTCACCTTTTCACACTGCCTCATTTTCGAACAGCAAACACCAGACTGGCATGACGGAGAGGTTGCACCCTTGAAGAATATTTTGTTTGAAATCTAACAAGATTGCGTGGTTATTTGTAACACCCACAGAAATACTGTACAAGGTCCTTTCTGGTCTGCTGTGTGGGCTTCTTTTAGTCATTATTCATTTTCCAAGTGTTATGTTTATGCTTTGTGGGTCTGTGGGGTCTGTGGTGTGTAGGTGAGGGGCTGCCAGAGAGCGCTGTGTTTCTGAGTGCTTCCTGTTACAGTCTAATGCTATCAGTCTCCATGCCAGGGTGGAGTGTAATGTAGTTCTACAACAACATGTGAAGTTTGTAACCCCTTTTATGGTGAACTGGGAAAAGAGTTCCTCTTTCACAACACATAACGAAGCTGCCTCTTACCTGAAATTAAGGGTCAGATGCTATTTAAATATTTGCATAACTTTAAGTTTTACAGCTCTATCTAGTATACATTTCTCCAAATGTTTGTACAATGAATATTTGTCTGACTTATTCTCACAGCCTTGTCATGGACACAGCTCGTCATATGAGAACTGATTTTTAAGCTAGGTATTATTTAACACTATTAATTATATGACAGTGGTTTATGCTTCAATATTTTTTTCATACAAGACATAGTGATCCTGATTTGTCAGTGTTTAGGCCCGGTCCCTTCTCTTTTTTTTTAGTTGGTTTGGTCAAGTTTGCATTCATACCACTAGGAGTGGCAGAAGCTGCACCTTTGGCGATGATTGCAGCCTCAAGTCTTATTGGGTATGACGACACAATCTTTGCACACCTGGATTTGAGGATTTTTCTTTCCTGCAGATATTCTCAAGCTCTGTCAGGTTGGATGGGGACCGTCGGTGGACCGCCATTTTCAGGTCTCTCTGGAGATGTTCTATTGGGTTCAAGTCCAGGCTCTGGCTGGGCCACTCAAGCACATTCTCAGAGTTGTCCCTAAGCCACTGCATGATGCTGCCACCACCATGCTTCACTGTTGGGATGGTATTGCGGAGGTAATGAATGGTGCCTGGTTTCCTCCAGACATGACTCTTAGAGGCCAAACAGTTCAATCTTGGGTTCATCAGACCAGAGAATCTTGTTCTTCACAGTCTAAGAGGTCTTTAGGTGCTTTTTTGCAAACTCCAAGCAGGCTTTCATTCGTCTTTCACTGAGGAGAGCCTTCCATCTGGCCACTCTGCCATAAAGCCCAGATCAGTGGAGTGATGCAGTGATGGTTGTCCTTCTGGAAGTTTCTCCCATCTCCAAACAGGATCTCTGAAGCTTAGCCAGAGTGACCTTTGGGTTCTTGGTCACCTAGTTTACCAAGGCCCTTCTCCCCCGATTGCTCAGTTTGGCCAGGCAGCCAGCTGTAGGAAGAGTCCTGGTTGTTCTTTTTTCCCACTTCTTCTTCCAAGAATTATGGAGGCCACTGTGCTCTTGGGAACCTCCAATTCAGCAGAATGTACAGGGTTGTACAACGAAATGCAAGCTTAGTCCCTTCATGCTACACACAAAAAACAAAACAAAACAGAAAACTATTATTTATGGTGGAGGCAGAGGATGAATTGAGGAGTCTCACAGCTGCTCTGTAGTCTGCTCTATAGTCTGCTCTGTAAACTGTTCACCTGCTCCACCTCAGCTCCACTGATGTAGACAGGGGTGTGTGTCTTTGCCTCCTTTTACCTAAAATCAATGATCATCTCCTTGGTTTTGTTGGCGTTGAGCAGTAGGTTGTTCTCTGTGCACCACTCTGCAAGACTGTTGATTTCCTCTCAATATGAATTCTCATCCTTGTTTGTAATCGGACTGATGATGATGGTAGTGTCGTCCGCAAAGTGCAAAACAGAGTTCTCTCCATATCGGGGATTGCAGATCCTCAGATCTGTGTCTCATCACAATCCTCTGAGCTCTGTAGGCAGTTCCTTTGACCTACAGGCTTGGTTTTTGCTCTGATATGCACTGTCAGCTGTGAGACCTTTATATAGGCAGGTATGTGCCTTTCCAAATCATGTCGAACCAATTGAATTTACCACAGGTGGACTCCAATCAAGGTGTAGAAACATGTCAGAGATGATCAATGAAATGGGAGGCACCTGAGCTAAATTTCACGTGTCATAGCAAAGGGTCTGAATACTCATGTCAATGTGATATTTCAGTTTTTTCTTTTTAATAAATGACATGATGTGATGTTATGACATCAAAATCTGATTAGTGCTAATACTGTACATATACCAAAACACTACTTGTTGATACTTTACTTTGACAAATATTAACATGACTTTGTACTTAAACTTTAAACGGAATGTAAACATGTTTTTCTACAAAAAACTTTTCTCATTTAACAAAATAAGCTAGTTCTCAAATATTAAGCATGCTTTAAATTACTCCTTGAAATATCACAATTATCACATTAGGTCATGTATACATATCTAAGCCACCAACAAAAATAATATCAAGATATTACTTTTGTTTTTTGACAGAAGAATCTTGAATCAATGTACACACTAGCAAGTGAACTTTGAGTTAAGTTTTTTTTTTGTGAAACTATATATGTCAAGGATGAACTTTTTTTGCTTAGGCACTGGGTGACCACTTGTTTTTGGAATGAATGGACAGCTATTTGGACACTTCATGTACAGTTTAATTGATGAAATGAATCACATGGTGTGAATGACCTTTTATTTGATAATGTTGCTTTAAAAATAAAGGAGACTGTTGGCTCATATACATGTGAGACATAGAATCACCTCCAAGCAGAGTACATTCCCTGAAGCTTAAGTGTTGTGGAAGTGATCCCTCCTCATGATTATATCTCTTCCCTGAAGGAAAGGCGCCAGGACGAGGCACACTTGTGATGATACAAACACAACATCACTGAACTGTAGCTCAGCTCAGAGGAATGCTGTTCTGTGTCGTCACATGTGCGAGTCACTAATCCATGAGTACTGGCACGCTCCTCCTTCTGTGAAGAGATACAGTTGGCAGGTGTACTAGAAAACAG
This sequence comes from Macquaria ambigua, assembly GCA_008360985.2. NCBI lineage: Eukaryota > Metazoa > Chordata > Actinopteri > Centrarchiformes > Percichthyidae > Macquaria > Macquaria ambigua. The sequence continues at coordinate 19,756 of VMKM01004005.1, read as the reverse complement.
TTCTCAATGAAACTGCAGAGTGAGATCAGTGGATTATTCTGTGAGTGAGTTTTCCCCTCATGCAGTTACAAACCAAATGTCATTAAGTTTCGTTGTATGTGGATGATAGACATTTAAAGGGCTGCATCTAACCATTATTTATTATTTATTTATTTATTATTGATTCATCTGTTGATTTTTTTCAACTAATTGTTTAGTCTATAAAATGTCAGACAATAGTAGAAAATGCCCATCACATTTCCCCATAACCAAAGATGATATTTTGAAATAGCTTGTTTTGTCACAGAATAGCAGCTAAAATGAAACTCTCTACAAGAAGGTGTCTCAGCCAAAGATGGTTTGTGAGGAAAAATAGATCACTCAGTAACACCACTCTATAGGCCAATTCATTGCTTCCGTGTCCGTGTGGCCACGAGGGTCCGAGGGTGATGAAGTTTCCACGAAAAGGTGTGCATGGACCCCTGTGTAGACGTCTGCGTGCAGCCCAAAATTTGTGCCCGTGAGGACTGTATGCACATGTGCTAGAAAAACAAAGTGGATGCTTGTTTCATGCACTAGCGCTTGTGCGTCTGCTGTCCATGTCCATACTGAAGTGTGATCAAGGTTTAAGTGGACTGTGTTTTTTTGTAGTTCAACAAGAGAAACAACTAGAGATATGATGCAGCGGCATGTCAAGTTCAGGAGTATTTCCCCCTGTTAAAACATTAATTGATTAATTAATTAAACATTCATTTAATTAATTATCAATATTTTTAATGCACAGTAGGTAATTTCTTCCACTAGGGGTCTCTCAATCAAAACAAGACATAGTTTGATGATGTCGTGAAGTAGCGTGGGATCATGGGAGTTGTTGTCTTCATTGTTAAACAACCACCATTGCTGATGAAAATCTATCTGACTCGGAAATCACGGACGAGAAAATATTTTAAAGTTTTATTTCCGTTACATTTAGTCACGTTTATTCACGTTATGTAATTTCATTCTAATGAAATAGACCCAAGTGACGTTAGCTAGCTAACGTAACGTTAACTTGTTAACTTGAATCGACTACCCATACAGCTACTGTAGCTAATGTTATGTGGCGAATTCAGTCGTGGGGTAGCCCAGCACTGTTATCCGTGGTCAATACTATCATACCAAAAATAACTTAAGTTCTTGTTGTAACGTTACCGTACGCATTAGCTTGGTGGCTGGCATGAGCCGCTTGTCATAGTAGCACATCTTAGTAAGCTAGAAAGATATTGAAATATCATATCAATAAATTAGTCTCTACTGGATTACTGTGTTGCAAAATGGCATCAATTAATGAAGAATTGCTGTGTTACTGTTACTGAGTATAATTCTGTGACATTGTATTCCTTCCTTCCTCACTCTGACGTATCATCTGGTGTTTCCCCGGAAGTTATAGCAGCTAGAGGGCTTAAAGGGGATATGACGCCATTGACAGGCGACAAAATGAAACGCACCGTTACTTTGAATAAAATTACGGATTTCTCTGGGTTTGAACATTGTTGGACACATTTGGGATAATGTAAGTACACAACTCAACAAAATAATATAACATAGATCTAGTCGTTTTTATGGCATTTTAATGCAGAAATGTTACATATTATGCCTTTAAGGCTATCGGCTTAATAGTTATTTCTGTTCTGTTATTTCATTGTGTTAGATACATTTCATTCAGTTGCTCATATCATTTTCAGGTTGGAGCTACATGTCAATGAACATTAACCCTTTAGAACCAAGCGTAGCATCGATGCTACGCTAGACATGTTTTTACAAAACGGTAAATAACTTTTGAACAGTTCATGATAGAGACGATGTGTCTGAATCGTGAGATTCTCCGCTTTGCGGGGCAATTTGAATGGAGCATTTACGACAACCAGGCCCGATGATTTTGTGAAAATCAAGAGGATGTAAATGACAACGATTCAGATCTTGCCTGCTGGTAGCCTACGTGGATGAGGATTAGCCTACGAGGAACGCCTTGATCCAATGTGATTACAATGTGAAAGTTCAAGTTCAGTGCAGTTTTTTGTGTTTTCTGTGAGGAATAAAAATGTTATATTTGAAAAAGTAAACAACTACTGTTATCCATATATCAACAGGTTGTCTATTTTCCAATGATATATAACACTTTGATATTTACTCTCAGAGGTGATATTGTCCAAAATATAAAGACAGCACCAAAATGTAGGCTATACTGTATATTGTCACGCTGTCTACTGTAGACGCCCCGGACAATATCCAATAAATGGCTGTATCTCACTGAGGAAAAGGTGTATTTGCACCAAACTTCACATGTAGTTCCAAAACACCTAAATACAACTTTGCACATTGAAAAAATGAAAATGCCCAGGTTGACTATGGAGTTATTCAACAAAACACAAGTATTTTCACTGGGCTTTTCTTTTAAATGTCAAATATGGTATGCTCACACAAAGGTTATGCATGATGGTGACTTTACACTGCACCAGAAAGAAAGGGTAGGTTCCCCTGAATCATATGATGTATAACACTTGATAATGACTGAAAGAATGAGCTCAGAATTGGCAAAAATATAAAACTATGTCCAGGCGTTTCTTTGTCTATGTAGGTTTAAGAGGGTTAATTAAGATGCTACTCAAAACTGTTTCTGCCTAGTAAGCCAACAAAAGCTGATTAGAGATCTTTGAGTTTTAGTTATGTTTTAACTTGCAAATGTTGAACCTAAATAGATTTGATGAGGCATTTGATACTGGTTCAGATTTAATGAAATGCTTTAGAACCACAACTGCAATTTTCTGTTGATTGACTTATCAATCACAAATAGTTTCAGGGTGATCTCAGATTTTTGGCAAGTCATGTTCATGCTGAGTATTGAATAGAGCTGGGTATTGCCACTGATTTCCCAAATCAATTCGATTCCGATTCACAAGGTCCCAATTTGATTTGATTTTCAATTTGATTTGATTTGATTCGATTCAATTCAATTCAATATCGATTTGGTTAGGGATATTTCATTGACAATACCAATTTTTCTTGGATTTGAAAGAGATTCTCAGAGATGTTTCCCAGCTGGAAGCGCTTGAGAGTGCTTTGGAGGCGCAGCGTTTTTGCAGCTGAGATGCTTTGGTTGCTATTATACAGAATATCCACGGTATGTGTTGCAAGTACCTAATGTCGCAGATGGTTTGTGTTATCATGTAGGGAGAGAGGACGGACCCGTTGGTCTATGTGGGTTCATGAGATTTTGTCGTTGTTCAGCACTTGTACATGTAGGATGTGACGGTTGGTCGTTGCGGTATTTGTCCCGCCCCTCCACAGCGCCTCGTCCTGCTGCTGGCATTTGTAGCATAATGTAAATACACGGCACTCCCATTGCAAACAATTAAAAAAATACACTGGCCTCAGGAAAAAATGCTTTTGTGGACACACTCTCTAACACATTCATAGGAAAGGCATATATTAAAAGATCTATCTCTGGATTTTATGAATTGATATCGGATCATTCAAATGCAGATCGATTTGAATCGGAAAATTGATTTTTTAAACCCAGCCCTACTATTGAGTTCTTCTTATGATTTCAAATAAACCAGATGCATAAAACCTACCACTTCCTGTGCACCAGAGGATTTTTCCTGATTGTTCTTTTCCTAAGGAAATTATCAAGGGACATTCTTTAATAAATGACAAGCACATTGCAGCCTGATGACTTCCATGTAGAATCAGTGGACACATGGTTTAGGATATTAAGAAAGCAAACAAGTGTGACCTACTGTCATTATGAAGCAGGTCTGTTCGTCCGTCCATTTCCATTGTTGTTTTGTGAAATGATTATGAAAAACGGCTAGTCTAAAGTAGGTGTTCACAGCACATTTGAATGACTGCTCTGTCAAATAACTTGGTGATAAAGACTAGCAAATCCCACACTTATTTATATGTAAATGTTACAGCTTTTTAGGAATTGCAGCGTACACACATTCTGGTTCTCATTCTGCCAGGTGTGAGGGAAGGTGAACGAGCCTCTAACAATCATCAGTGCAGATACGGAACCACTTTCCCCTCGGAGAGCAGTCAGACTGATACTTGTGTCCCTAATTTTTGTGTTCTGCAAAGGTATAGATCCACTGCCAGCCCTGTTTGGGACTGTCACCATTGCATGAGAGACAGTTCCAGATGCTTTCCATTGAAAAGTGACTGCAATCTGCTGATTCTCACCAACCTTAGGTGTGGTGGGGGTTTGCCCTGTGGTCACAGGGGGTAGTAAGTCTGTTTTGACTGGGCACACTAGAAAGAGGCGAAGCTTTCCAGTGAGCTTGCTGTAAATTTGTCCTGTGGCCTGTCCTTGAGGTCGCCTATGATGTCACAAGAGCACCGACTTGGAGAAGCACATTGATACATCAGATGTCATTTGGGCCAATGATACACTCCCTTATTTTGTAATACCAAACCAACAGTGCCCCGAAAGTGGAGAATGAATGGCATGCCAGTGTTTCCCACAGGTTGAGAATTTACTTGGTGGGTGGCGGTGCGGTGTGTGATGGCACGGCTTCAGAAATAAACTAGTCAAACTACGGTTTACTCTACTACTCAAAATAAATAACTATATGTCAACATAAATAACTAAGAAATAAGTAACTATTTAACATATTAAAATACACTTTTCATTTTCAAAATATATTAGGAACAAAACACAGACCGTAACTCTGCTTTTTGATGAACATGTCAAAATAAATTTAAAAACGATTTAAAAATAAATCTATTACATATATACATAATAAAATACATTTTGCATTCATTTTCAAAATATATTCAAGACATCAAAACATTAACTCTGCTTTTGGTCCAGAGTTGTTCTCCTTAGCCTTTTGTCATGTGCCTATTTGCACAGTTGGCGTTCCCTGTTGGAACTCATTTGCCTTGCTTTGGAAAAAAACATTTCTAACGCCTGTCAGTGGGTATGCTGCAGGGACAGGTCCATTTATTGAGATTCTGAGGCATGCAGCCGGGTGCTCTCCTTTTAGCCTGTTTCTTAGGTCAGTTTTGATCTGAAATAGAAATGAACTTGCATAACCATTGGGTACAACCGTTTTGAAAGACAAGCACAAGAGAAAATTTACAGAAAATGTACACACTGTGCTCTCTTGTATGGTTGAAAATCACTCACCCTGCTCATTTCTGAGTCTCTAGTTCACACTGGAGACAGGGATGAACAGGGCCACTGCAGCCAGAAGGCTCAAACCAGGGTAGATGTCTGCCCACTCGTTGAATTCACTGGCCAGCTGTTGCATGATCTATCTCTGCTTGGTTTTTGTCCTACCAGGACAGAAAGAGTAGAAAACAAAATACAGAACCATTAAAAATGAAGTAAGAATTATGCCCATATTAGCATGGGTCCTGCTTTCCAGAGAAACCACATCCCTGCAAACTGATTCATTTTAAAGTGGAGTTTAAAGATAATTTTTGGAACAAATACAGAGAATACAAAAATGACATCAACAAATGTTCTTTGGTAAATACATGCCTGAGTCAGGTTTACAATAAGAGGTTTTATTACACGGCTTTGTTGAATACTCAATTATGATTGGTCAGTCACTATGGACGCAGTTCTGAGGACCACGTCCAGTCATATCAATCCGCAGAAAGAAGTCCTGTAAATTTTACGTCAGCTCACTGACACTCTGTGGCAAAATACATTTTCCCTTACTCCATCAGAAAACACCATGGAAGATTTTAATATTTAATATTAAATTTAGGAAGGAAGGCAGGAAAAGCGAGAGAGGTTAAAAGACACAAAGAACTGGATGACAGAGAAAGCCAGCCACAAGCCAGCAAAGGCACTTAAATCCCCCAACAACAGCTTCGTGCTCAGTGTTGATGTTGGGGTCGAAAGCTTGCACCACTGAGTAGCCTATACAATGAGCAGAGGATTACCTTGTTAAATAGGGACAACTAATTTGGTTATAGATTGCTTAAGATAAAGAAAAATCAGAGCATGCCAGATGCTAGTGACACCTGCTTTTCCATACTTTGTTTATGAGGCTCAGAGGTGATGTGGCGCTCCAAATAATCTTTGCAGAACACAAGAAGCCCAACTTCAATAAAAGTCATTTTTCTAGGACCTTTTTTTTGCTGCACACAGACATTCCTGAATAATATAAAGCCATTGATCAATCAAATGTGCTACGACTTAAAAGCTTAAAACAAATAGTTGCCATGCTTTGTGAGGTACAGCCAGGGTTTGAATTGTGGCATTTCAAACCACTCAGGGTTCCACCCAGATTTGCTGTGCTTTGGGAACATCTGAAATGAATGCATTATATGTCAATATTGCAATACTTGACTGATACATTGTCACACTAACTTTCTCTGGGATAGTGGGATACCTGCAGCTGTGGTGTCTGCTTCAGTCCCATCTGCCTCCATCACCTCCACAATTGACCCTGCTGGCTTTGCCTCTCCACTTGGCCTTGCTATTTCTCTACTAACTGACACCTGGGATTGAAAATATTGCTTGAATTCCCTTTGGTCTCTAACTTCCAATACATTTCATATTAAAATCAATGTTGGCTGCTATCTGAAATGATCTAATTTAGTTTCCCAACAGCATATTGTCTGACATTTTCATTGTTATAAGAGTTTGCATCCTACCTGTAGTTCTCTTCGGCTCTCTTCATCTTACTGGCACTTTCTTTTTCGCTGAAAATAGGATTCAGTGGGCTTCATGGCTGGTGAAAGAAGGAGAAAGTGTCAGTCAACCTGGTTATGTTAGTCCAGCTTTCCATGAAGTCTTCTCTTGTTAATGTTACCTAATGTTAGTTACTTAGCTAGCTAGCTAACTAATCGACTCATCACTGGCTGAAGGTCCGCTGGTCTGTGTGCATTATGAAATGACAATAAAAAAAATTGGAATTCAGATATTATTTACATGTAATACAAGTAGAGACTATGTATGTACCATTTCCTTTTTGAGGAATATCTGGGATTTCAGCTGGGCCCTGGTGCTTTTTACACTTGCTGTGAGACCAGCTTCATACTCACACAGTCAGTCCATTGCTTTGCACATGGTATATGTTTAATGCAAAAAATGTACTCGTATATTGACTGGTGGCATCTTGAGTCCATTATAAAATACGATTTAGTGCTAAATTGAATGTGCATCATTAAATTGTGTATTTGTCAGCAATACAGGAAATATTAGTAGAACTCAGTAGCAGCCTTGGGCTAGTGGAACAGAGGATAACCTTGAAACTGGCAGGGCTCTCTGTGTTCTTATCAGTATTTACTGTTTTCCTGTAAAGCAAACTTGCAACAGATCTTAAACCAGGAACGATATTATTATTGTATTTCTCAGTCCTACTTTGTGCGTTGGTTGTTGAGCGTTGAATTCCAACTTGAGGCATTTTGTCTGCATTTGAACATTGGATTGAATCTTTTAAGCCTTCAGCAATAAAAATCCTCTGTCTTCCCAGCTGTGTCATCCTTCTCCCATCGCCCTACCTACCTCCTCTTCTGTTTCACCATAATATTTCACCCAAACCCATGTCGCCTTCCTGCTGCTTAGTTATAAATGTATATAAAACTCTCCAACACAAGTCTTCCTTCCTCCTGAGTAAAAGCTCATTTCCCTATTTTTCTGAAACAGCCTCAGACCCCTGTATATTTGTAATTTACTTAGTTTGATACCACAGACATTAAGTGAACAACATACAGTAGACTGTAGAATGAATGTGAATGAATGTCATACATTTCTTATGATGAAATCACAGACAGAGACAGAGTGCTTTTTGTAAACAGCAAAGTGAATGTGAGTGCCTTGCTCTTTGGAATAGTTAAGCAGCCATTTTGCTTTTAAATGAGAATGGTGCTTTGGGAAAACAGCCATAACCCGACAGTACAGCAGCATATTCTGGAGGCATTACTCACACATGTTGATACCATAAGTGATGTATTCAGGGAACTATTGATTTGTGTGCTGCTTTTACAGTTTGATGTGGGCTGCAGTGGTGTAATGGAACCTTAAGAAGTGAATATACTGTGACTGTATGTCCCACTCCAATCCATACAGTGGGACAATAGAAGTGTCTGTCCAAACAATGAAATGGCATACATGACATAAAAGAGCTGCCATGTGAAAGGTGGATGATAATAAGTTCTAACCTGGATTTAAAGGAAGTCAAAGTTGGGACAGATCTTACATATTTTGGAAGTTTGCTCCAGCTCCGTGGTGCTGAGTAACTAAATGCTGCTTCTCCATGTTTGGAGTGGTTTGGACTCAAGGAGCAGTTAGCAGATGACCTGGTAACCTGAGAATGTCACCCTTTCTGTCTTTGCATAAAAGACACTTTTAGTATTGTCTGTATTTACTGTAACTAAAGGAAATCACATCATTAACTTATTCAATTCACTCCCAAACGATAGGTTGATTTAATAGACCAGACAAGTTGATTAATCAAAAGGAAAAAAATCAGTTGACAGTGTCGCTTGCATAATTTGCAGGGGTTGTTTTTTATTTTATTTAATTTTATTTATTTATTTATTTATTTTGGGGGGCAGAGGCCCAAAGGATGATGTATAATTCATGATGATAATTCAAATGCTGAAGTTTGGTCAGTAATAACAGAATCCACAAAAAGGAAAGTTGGACTTCTATGAAAACTCATTTAAATATGTTTAAATATCTATTTCAAACATCAAATATAAAGACACACGTATTACACAACAAAGTTATTAAAGACTTGGACAGTTGCTGATTGAATAGGACAGGGGAGTTGGATGATTGGCTCTCACTGCGACTGTTGTCATTTTACCAGCCCTTTGGCTCACGCTTCAGAAGACAGAGATCACAAAAATGAGTTCCTACTTTGTGCAGGATTTTTCTTTTAATGAGGCTGTTGGCTGCATTAGAAGCAAGTGTCCTCAATGCCCAGTGAAAAGGAAGCGGCTACAACGGCGTACACCGCCAACTTTCTGTGCTTGATGTTTGTTCTGCAGGAGTTGTGAATACATTTGAACGAGTTTCTCAGAGTGTACAATCTCAGTTTGGGGAAAATTGACATCCCTTCCTGTCTTTCCATCTAACTGTGTTGCCCTCCTACAAACTTTCCACCACCATCCCTAGTTTCACAAAAAGTCTCCGAAGTGGGTTAAAGCAAAAAAAAAAAAAAATCCATTCACATTCAATCTGGCACTGGATGGCAGCGAAAGCGTACGCTGTGCCATCTCAGTTCTCTGTAGTTCCACACTGGGCATTAACCCCAGGGAAAAGAAGAAGAAGAAAAAGAAGAAGGGATTCAGCACTTGAGTAGGACTGAGCATGCATGATATGAAACAGTAAAGCAGCAGCAATGCAAACAAGACAGAGCTGTCATTACAGGCGGCATCTGTTGTCAGAGACAGCACAAGGATAGAGGTCTTAAAGGTAGTATCCTCGCGAGGGAGCATTTCTGCTCCATGTGCATAAATGCAGTCTTCGTGAGCACGCCGCTGTGACGAGCGCAAGCTCGACCCTTCGTATGGGGATGGAATAGACAGTGGCTGATGTCTCCCCTCCTTTGAATATTGACAATGGCCTTTGATTGGCTGTTTGGTTTGATCACTGACACAGTCGAAGACAGGCAGTTGCCTGAGAGAATAACCATTTTTATGGGGCCATAATGTTGGAGCAAGTAAGTCTTAACTGAGTTATAACCTAGCCTGACTAGTGGGGCTACAAACTAGTTAGAGTACAAAAACGTGAAGCTACATTTCATTTGCATGCATACTTTGAACAGATTAATGTTACTGTGGGTGTTGAAAGGGTGTTTGGACTGTCTACTAGTCCAACCACAATTTTATCATTATCAGTGAACGACAGCTGCAGAAGTTATCATTGATCGTTAATCTAACGTCTCCTCGCTTATGTCAACTGACATATCCAGCTGGTTGTTGTGAAAAACAATGTATAACGTATGTAACGTTATATCTAGCTACCTAACGTTAGCTAATTATCTAACGTTGACGTTTTTACCAGGGGCTCTGACAATGTAACTATTTTGTTGGAGGACAGATCTACCCATTACTCAGCCGTTTGGCAGCAATTGCACTTGTCATTCCGGTGTCAAGTGTCAATTGTGGGAGAGACTTCTCCACGATGAACAGGGTAAAGACAGAGGGCATGGCACTATGACTGAAGTTGCCGAGATGTGTACCAAACATTTAACCCACTGCCCTTACATGATAAACTGCATAATCTTCTTAACTAAAAGAAGAGTACAAACAGTGTGCTCTAAATGCACCTTATATTTTTATTAATTTGGCTAATTGTAGTTACCTTCATTTTCAGGTCAAATCAGACCTTCGTAACAGGCTGCAAGGACAGCACCTGGCTGCCTGCCTGAGGGTCTCCATCAATGGGCCGAGCCCAGAGGAATTCAACTACAAATGAGAACTGTTTTTCTCAAAGCCCAGGAAAATTAAATGTCCAAATTCAGGGTGCAAACCTTGCCAATAGGGATGTAAGGAGAGTTCAAATACAAAATAGGAGAGATCAATACCATGTCCTCAACCTAGTAGATAATAAATCTGTATTAAAGGCCCTCCCGCGTGAAATATGGACTTTTAAAGCAAATCAGCGATCATCAAATTCTACAGTTTGGTTCAGCCCCCAAAAATGTTTTTGGTCGAAATAGGTCTATTTTTGGCTAAAAGCTTAAATTTTTCTAATACAAAGTTGAACAGGGAAATGCTGATGTGCCCTCCTCATATATATATATATATATATATATATATATATATATATATATGTATATATATATATATGTATATATTTGCTTAATTTCTTTGGTGGCTCAAATGTATGCTCTAGTGGATTTGGTGTCATCACCATTCATATCTATACGACCAATGTGTAAATTGTTTACAAGAGCACAGGGTTCTAGCCTCTTCATTTTGCTCTCAAAGTGCACCAGATTGATGCATTTAACTTTAAAATGTACCACATTTTCTTCCAGGGGAGCATGAGGGTCCGGGGTCCTCCCACCACAGTATCACAAAATCCTGTGGGAAACACGGCTCTCCACTCTCTTTACAAAGTGAATCCACACTGTCATTTCTCAAGAAGATAAAGTATTTGCTGTGTATTATTCCTCCTTTCGCTGCCCACCCCTCTTCCACGTCCTCCCTCTCTCTATCTTTCAGCCGCTGGAGTAGCTGTCAGATATAGATCACGCCTCTCATTGTTTTTCCCCAGCACCCTGCAGTGATAGCTCACCGGGCGAGTGCTGGGTGTGAGCCTCCTCCTCTGGCTTTTTCTCTTGATGTCGGCTGAGAGTCCCTCAGGGTCTGCAGAGGAAAAGAGAGAGTAAATAAAAAAATAAATAAGATGAGTGTGACAGGTGTGTGTATGAGGCATGGAGAAGGACAAGGCATTAGTACTTGAATGACTAAACAAAGAGAGAGTGTAAAACAAGGACAGATTGTTTGGACAGGATGTGTTCATACTTAATGTGATTTTTGAAAGTGAAAGAACACTGAATATACACTGACTGTAATGTAAATTATAGCCCTTGAACAATATGGGTTTTCAGGGCTGATATTAATTAGACTACACCTGCCAGTGGGCTATATTCTGTACTGCTATTTATATCCTATACATTTTTAGGCATGGTATATAGTAGTCTGGCTCTAGTGATTGCAGTGTGGGTTGGTCTTTTGGTCCAGAGTGAAATATCCCAACAACTATTAAATAGATTGCCATGGAATTATGTGCAGACATCTATGGTCCCAAGGGGATGAGTCCTACTGACTTTGGCGATCCCCTGACTCCAGCGCCACCAGCAAGTTGACATTGTTGTTTAGAGTGACATGCACAAAATGTGCTTTGGCCAGTACCTGGTTGATGATATCATAAAATCTCACAAGTAGCTTAAACGTATTGACCTTTCTGCTTGATCCATCCTCCAACAACAATGTAACATTGCCCACATTTGTCCTAACACTTACATGCTTACAACTTGATAAACCCTATAGGATACCAACAACACATTTACATTTTTACATTTACTTTAACATGGCTGCTAAGGATCCAAAACAAACTTTGGACCTCAATTCGTATCCATCTTAGATGTGATTTTCTGATCACGTCAAAACACCTGCACCCATTATTTTCTTTGTAAGGCCACACACCGTCGGCATTTTGTTGCACGTCATTGGTGGGTGACCATGGATGTAATATAAGAACTGAATACCAGACTCAAAGATGGCGCCCAGTCACTTGAATGAAAATTGCTCACCCAGGACATAAGCAATGTTTTCTATCTTCCAGGTTTGCTTCCACCCATAGACTTTACAGCGCGATGACATCACACACATAAAAATAGCTTTTCTACGCCCTGGGAAAGTTTTAGTCAAGTCAATTATATTTATATTGCCCAGTGGGGAAAATTTCTTTTGCGCCACTGGAGATTTTTTGTTGCCATACCGCGAGTTGCCGCTGGGACAAATTGGCAGCAAGGCTGAGTGGCGGCACCGTATCCAGCTCTCTTAATACACCCATGGGGGTGACGGTCGTCAACTCGACAGAATACACCACTGTCCTGTTTTCCAGCATCAACATCAACCAACACCTCAGAAAATTCATATAATTATTTAGTGTTTGTGTACCTTGATAGACAGAGAGGGGACATGGATCGAACATAGTATGGATGGGAGCCAAATGATCTTATGCAAAATATCTTTTTAAAATGCCATTTTTGGCATTTCTTTCAATGGCACAAATTAAATTCCATTAATCACCATTGTATTGTGGTGGAGGCAGACATCTCAGAGACCGATATCTAAAAACTTTGGAAAATAAAACCAAAACAATTTGGTAAAACAATTCTCCACTGACAAACTGACATGCCCATTGACTTTCAGTATGAGAGAAAAGTTTAAGTCTTTTGTGTGCTCCAGCCATGCTCGGCCACATCTGCTGTGGTGAGGCTGTTAGAGCGCAGCAGTCCAAGCTGCAGCAGCTGCTCTATCAGCCCATTTCATGCTCCCTAAAACTAGATGTTACAGTTAGCAATCAGCACTGTCCAGGTCCATTCAGTCAGCACAAATCAATGATGGGAAATATTTTCCTCATGGATCCGGCTTAGGATGTCTCCTTCCCAAAATTATTTATGCTATTTATGAACATTTTATTTACTTATTTTTCTAAGTCTGGTGCTGCAGGGAATCACCTCTGCTATTGGTGAATGCTTTACAAGCCCAAACCTTGTTTGTTGTGGCCTGAACAACATAGTCTTAAATTCTAAAACACAGCTTGTCCCTTGCAGTATTCACAAGCATTAGCATGTGGCTATAACTGAACTGTATTTAGCCTATTTATAGGTTTTGGGCCTTTTGAAATGTAAATGACTTCTGCCTAATTTTGTGTTCTCTAATCCTTGTCCACTATTAAGCTTCCAACTAACATAGAAAGCCTGGATGCAACCGATTTGGCGCTTAGAATTAGGGATAATCACATGGACTAAATTCCCATAGAATAAACGGCAGGCGAAACGCCAGCCAGTGAAAACAGTTGAAACAATGTGAAAGCCTTCATAGAAATAATGGCTTTTTTCTCATTTCACTCTTGTGGAGTTATTAGAAGTGTCACAATTTTCATATGGGTCACTGAGGTGTCTCATTTACTATAGGTGGAGAAAAAGAGTCGTAACCCTTTTTAATTAAAGGCGGATTCCACAATTAAGTCTCAGGAAAGCCATGTTGTGACTGTCTTTACAGCAGTGATGGCACATTTCTCTGCTGTCCTTACCCTTCATTTTACATATTTTCTGCTGTTATTCTATTCTAATTACATATTGTCTCTTCTCTATAAGTCATGTTCTTATCTATATGCTGATATATGGGGAGTTTAATTTCATCTCATTTACAGGAATTTGGGGCCTGCTCCGAGCTGTAGTACAGGCAACAAATGTTGGGGCGCACAATAAGGAACTAAATAAATGACATCTTCCGAGACACCCTTACACCCCCCGTATTTTGCACACTGTATGGAGTATGTAGTATACTACAGTGTAGAAATGACATAAATACCTTGTGTCTACTTAAGCAGACAAAAGACAAAACACATTATCCCAAAGTGAGTCATTATTTCAAGTTATTTTGGTGTATTTATTTAGACAGTGCTTTCCAAAAGTAAATTGAATAATCACTCAATCTTGATTTCACATTGGTAAGAAAATAAAATCATGTCATGTTTTGTTGATAATTTTCCACTATCTTTCCAAAATGTTAAAAGCCATTTAAAATAATTTCATGTAATTGCATAGAATGAAAGTAGCATACAGAAAATAAATGCCTCATAATGAACATCGACCACGCTGTGTAATATTATCTCAATGACGGGCTTCCATTGAATTAGCATCATTTCATTATAATTTTATTCATGATCCTTAATGAATATAAATTTTGGCACACAGGACATATTACCTGATGCAGAGGAAGAAAGTGTGTGGTGTGGTGCTTTTTTTTAAATAGTTCAGTGTACAAAGATGCAGAGAAAACCTTGGACAGACAGGGTAATGGCATGCCATTAAAAGTCCTGGTCTGGCCTTGAAGCTGGTACTTTGCATTTACATATTATGCACCCCAGCCGAGTAATCCAAAAGGATGTCTTAAAGCTTAACTGAGTTAGTCTTTAATTAGGGAACTTGCGAGAGACAGATTTAAAAAAGAATTGTCAAAAGAGGCCAACTGACAATGGATCTTTTAGGCTGATACGTATCGGCTGATATTCATCTTTTTTAGCATAACAATACACATTTTTGATAAGAATCTCATGAATTTGGTCATTAAAGAATTGAAACCATGATACATTATATACTGAGCAGGATAGTTTTGCAATTGACAATTGACAAACTGCTGTTTCTAAATGAACTCCAACAGATCTGTGGCATTTTTGTACTGGGGCTATTACATCTGACTTGACAAAGCTCCTCTAGAGCCACAGAAAACATTATACAAATGTTTTCACAGGTTGAGTAGAACTCCCAGTGACTAGTAAATTCACTTTGACATGTAAAATTGGTGGAGTGCTTTATGTTTCTGGAAGTGAATATTTAGAATTAGTGATAGCCACTGTGGCTTTAAAAAGAAGAAGTAAAAGGAGAGGCTAGAGGAGCTCACAGGCTCATGATGATGATGGATGAATAACTTTTACATTAGTTCACTTCTCTGTTTAAGTGCAGAATGGATGTAAAATAGCAAAGACATCCCCCCCTATCAGTGGCACGCTTTCTTTAATGACGCCCCAAAGTCCAATGTGGATTACATCATGTAGTACAATTTGTCAGAGCCCTCTGGTTTTGTCAATGTTTTGACTTTAAACTGGGTTCAGAGCCTGCTCCACTATAAATGTGGATTTTAAATCTAGCAAAGTGGGCTGCTGCTCTTTAGGGAGCTGAGAGAGGCTGAGCTTCACCTCTTAACCCTTTTCCATCATGAGATTTTCAGTTTATGGAGCTACCAACTTGTAGAAGAGCTGAAAAACTCAGTGTATGGCGTATAACACCTTCTTAAACATAAATTGATTTTCTTTGGACCCAGGGGCAGCCGTTTTGGAAGACATGCTGAACTGCCTCTCTCAAACTTTGTCCAACTCATCATTCTCCTTCTGCCTCACAGTGATTGTAGAGGTCAGAACGCTGTGAAACTTTGAGGCTACTCGGTGCTCTATCGCCTCCGCTTTTCCACACAAGCAGACGTAAAACTATCCAGCAGTACTAACAGAGCTGTAATAGGAGACAAGACGGAGAGGAGGGTGAGGAACAAGACATGAAAGGAAGCATTTAAAAGATCATTTACCATAGAAAGCTCTATCTCTGTCTCTGACTGTGAACGGATGCCCCGAGGTTTGCGTTTGAGCAGGCGGATAAGACGGTGTATCCAATAAGCTCTCTGCTAAACTGGGGAATGAGGTTTAGGATCTTGGTTAGAGGAGCGGGCCGTCTCATCCTTTTTGCCTTTCCTTATCCTCTTCCATCCATGCATCCGTCCATCCGTCCATCCATACACCGTTTCTCTATTCTTCCCCTGCAGAATGGAGAAGATCGGCTTACCCAGCACACATGTACCACCTGACAGACACACTCACACACACTGTCACACAAAGTGATTTTGTAATTGAAAAGCTTCACCAGAGACTCTGTGGAAGTGTTGCAGCCAGAAGTGAAGCAAAGAACAGCAGTGATTTGTTGACTCTGAGGTTGGGTATCACATCCGCCTGGTGTTTATTAAACGCCCCAAAGCCTCGTCGAGCTGCAGTCGATCATTCAGGGGGAGCGGTGTGATGGAGAGCCTCATCCCCTCCAACCTCTAATGCCTCTGCTGAAGCTATTAGCCAGCCTTAATGTTTTCTGCAGAGAGGATGCCATAATGACAGAGACTCCAGACCAATGTGTCATTTGTTGATTTAGGCAGTGAATGAATATTGAATACAGATGTTCATGTTTTCTGGGCCACATGTTGGCACAACCCAAACACTCTCCTGACCCTATTTGAAAAACGGAGCTAAAGACCAAGTGAGATGTGAAATGTTCTGCAGCTCGGAAAGCTTGGAAAATATGTCAAAAGATGCAAGCTCTCTGGACTGGGACATTATCAGGTGAAATGCAAACAGCCACTGTATGGAACTAGCATAGACCACTGTATCTGAACAAAGCTCCCTTATTTTCTAGTCTCAGATCAATACCATATCTCTGCCATTCGAGTACTTTTATAAGCTCAAAGTGAACACTGCAGTAACCACCATTTTCCATATAAACTTCAAGTGGAATGAGCGCACCCTTGTTCTCTGAGCTATATGCAGAGGTGGGGGCTTGGGGAGGACTGCATTGTGGGAGGAGAGTCCGCTGGAGCTTAAGTACATTTACAAATGTTGAAAAAATGCTGCACTGTAAGCAACACCGATCAGAGTTTGTGACTGTGGAGAACTCAAGTGGCAATTTGAGTTTACCCAAACTGCAGTAAATGCTTTTTGCCTACAGCTCCACCAATTTAGCATTGCACTCCTATAACATTGTCAGACTCACAATGGACAGTTTAAAAAAAAGAAAAGAGATCAAAATCAATTTAGAAGCAGACATATCAGTTTTTTTTATTCCATGCGTTCTTTTTCCTTGTCAAAACCTGGCGCCTACATTACCCACAAAGCAAATCAACTGCCAACAGTTCAGTCGGAGATTCCAGTATGTTATGCTAGTAGCGGCTAATGTAGCCTTGAGCCTCTAGCTACAGAGGTCTGGTAAACTCACTTCTTTCTAACCCCACACCCCCAGATAATTTTTTCATCTTCAAACTTGTAGTCTTCAGCCCCAACAGATGCTGACTCAAGTGACATCACTTGAGATCATTTATCGGACTTCACACAGCTCCCTCTGAGACACTAAAGGCTTTATACTACTTGTTTTACATATGCAGTTGTACTCCCCAACACCTGGAAACATTGATGTGTAAAATCGGAGAAGTTCCCCTTCTGACAGCTCACTATAGTTGCTAATACAGTGACTTGGAGTCCAAGATGAGCCAAAGATATTCAGTTTACAGTGATATAAAACAGAGAAAAACATCTCTTTTTCATCTTCACATTGGAGAAGCTGCAACCAGAGAATAATTGGTGTTTTTTTGTGAAATGATTTATGATTAATCGATTATAAATAGTTGCAGACTCATTTTCTTTTGATCAACTGATCGATTAATCGACTAATGGTTTCAGCTCTAGAAACTAGATTCATTAGAGAGATTAAGAGTTTAAAACATTTGAGTATTTTACCAGTGTGGAACAAGATTCTGAAACTGAACAGGCTGTCAGAACTCAACTCTAAATGCTAAAGTAGGAGCCCTCATGCTTAAATATACAGGATAGAATTATAGAGATGTTCTCCAAATCCACGTCATATACAATAATTAATGATAATTCTACAACTGAAATAAATAATCATAAAAAAATAAGGGGTTAAATCGGGCAACCCTGTTAATACCAACAACAGAACTATTGAAATGGTTGCTGCTTTTTCCCCATCCCTCTTGTGGAGTATTTTCTTTGTGGAGAATAAAAGCACAGAAACAAATATCCAGATCTAGATGTAGAAGAATTTTTATTGCATGAGCAGTTGGCAGGCGGTGGCTAATCTCTGTGACTAAGTCAACACCTTCTGTAGCTGCTTCATGATAAAAGCCTTCCAGTTGTTTGCCAGTGGAAAGATAATATTGTGAAGCAGTAGGAGGACTTGTTGAGTTTGCATTAACAGTAGCAGCCGTGCTAGTAGTATCTGTAGTAGTAACACAACAAAGGACTTCATCACAGCTCTGCACAGTAAGGCGCCAGAGAGACATCTATCTGTAAAATAAAGAAAAGGAAAGGTGGAGTAAAACAGAACTCCATACAACTGGGATTTCTGCGTTACACTGGAGATATGAAACTGTTAAAAGCTACTAAAAGCATGGTTAGTCTATTGAAAATGCCTGCATCTTTCTAGTTGCCTGCATGTCCACACATGTGGAGTCAGTCACTTTACCCTCGTGTCGACACGGCATGGTTGAGGACAGGCACCAGCCCTGCTCTGTGCTATTATCGTCGGTCAGCGTGGTTGCTTCTTGATGTGGGGATGCAATGGAAATACTAATGAGCACAGCATGCCACACCGTGGACAACGTGTGCGATACCATACCAGAGGGGGAAAAAAGATTGAGAAAACAGGATCTACATCTGAAGCCACCACAGACATTCACTTCTATCCATTCCACTCCGCTCATTATATTGCATGCCCCTTTTCTGAAATCCTCAAATGTCACAGAAATGTTTCCTCCTCCCTGCCTGTAGCAATTCCAGGCCAAGTGCTGCCGACATTTTATGGATTCCTTTCAGTGTTATCAGCGATTAATGGTGACCTTTGCATGGCGGGTAAAGCATTTGATCTTCCCCAACCTGAAGAAACGATCTGCATTTGATTTCAAAAGTCAAATTCATCTTGGGTTGCTTTTTTGAAGGCGTACTACATTTCCTTTGTGGAGGTGTTATTTAGCTATGCAGACTGCGCAATACACAAGGCGCACTTGACATTGAGAGAGCTTAATGCATTACTGTACAAATGGAGAGAGTGTCAAGTGCCTTTCAGGGCACTGTGGGAATTCAATGCTTTTTAGGAGCTTATGGGACAAGAACATGGCAGAGGCCTGTGGTGACTAGTGAGCCGCCCTTGCTGGGCACTATTGTCAAAGCAGTGTGATTGACTTTCTCAGTGGGCTCTTAGCCGAGTTCGATGCTAGCTTAAAGGGTAAACCGCTAAGAGAGCAGCCTTGCTCAGTAGGGAGTTCGGTTGTGTGTTGCGTTCTACCAATAGTCTATTTCTGAGCCAATATGCATAAAGCAGCATTTTGTAACACTTTGTAGGCACAATCTACACTATGTATGCATAGTGTGGCTTTCAAAACTCAAATCTGTGCTTGTACGCACAGGTCTGTTTTCAGATAAAAACACAGAGGGTGTGTCAAATAGGTGTATCAGTTTGTTTGTCAGCAGTAGAGCTTTGCTTAAAGTCTTTTATCATTTATTGCCCCGAACAATGTGTTTCACCTTGGCACGCAGCAGTAATAGCAGAAACAGTTGTAATGCCAATAGAATTGGGGTTCTTGGGGTTAAGCGTTCCACTATTTTACCTAACAGAACTTAGATACTTAAATAGAGAATATGCCCTGAGGCAATCCTAAGTATCAGTCTCGGGGCTGATGATTGGCTAAAATAAAG
>VMKM01004004.1:0-24441 GCA_008360985.2 Macquaria ambigua | reverse complement strand
TGTGTGTGTGTGTGTGTGTGTGTGTGTGTGTGTGTGACCGGCACCAGGGGAAAGTGGAGGGGACATTTTTTTTAAAATGTATTAATCGTTGTGGTAACAGGGGATGAGAGTGGTTGAGACAGGCCCATCTTTTGAGAGAGAGACCATATGTGACACATACACACACATGCCTATACACCTAAACACACACACACACACACACACACACACACACACACACACACACACACACACACGTAGCCGCATTCTAATAACCAGAGGGTTCAGCCCAAGTGCTTTACACCCTTGTATCAGCCAACACACACACACACATATTGATACCTAAGATACAATCCTCACCACACACACACACAAACACACACCACCTATGGGGAAATACAAGGCAATTTATCACTAATCACTAGACTCCCTAACTTTGCATTCATCTGGATTTCCTATGATTAATAGCTTTCCGCAGCAAACTTTATCTCCCTGAAAACTGCGTTTGAGTGTCTGCGTGCGTGTGTTTGGAAGTAAGTGCTCTACAGTATAAGCAGACATAAACCAGTGTTTAATTGTTTGGGGAGAGAATGTTGGATTAGCCACAAGATTACTTCTTCAATTGCATCTTTCCCTGTCTTCTCCTCACTCTACCTCTTTCACCTCTTTTACTCTTTTGTATTGTGCACTCCATCCGGCAGGATATGGGATGCAGGGGAGGGGGTGCAAAGGAAAGAGAGGAAGAAAGGAAGGAGATATTGAAGGAGGTCTTTAGTGCTTTTCAATCCCTTTCTTTCTCTTTTATCCATTTATCCTGCAGAAATAAAGGGCCATAAAAAGTGTCTTAATTAGGCTGTTGTGAAAGCAGCTTCAATCAGTCCTGCCATAGACAAAACAAATATTTTAATCTCCAATAAAGGCCTGAAATCTCATCCATCAAGCTTGTAGCCCAAAAATATTTGGAGGAATCTTGAGGAATATTTAAAAAATCATGTCAGGGTTGTATTAGATTAATTTTGCACCAAACCCAGCCATTAAATAATTGCTTAAAGTTGCTGGAATCATTCAAAATCTTTTTTATGAACTCGTACCACTTAAGGTTTTGATGGTAGATTGTGTGTGGTCGAGCTTTCTGCAAGACTAGAGAGAGAGAGGAGATGGCGGAGGAGGAGGTGGAGCGGAGGGAAGAGAAGAGAAGATGAGAGGAGGAGGAGGAGGAGGCCAGAGAGGGAGGAAGGGATGAGGGCGACAGAAGAGAGGAAGCAGAGGAGCTGGCGGGTGGAGGAGAGGTGACAAGGCTTTGGGGACAGACAGAGACATGAATAATTTATCAACACTTCTGATGGACAGATTAGGGGAAAAAATGAAGAGAGATGGAGCGAGAGAGAAAAGGGGGGGTAGTGGGTGGGGGGTGAGAGGAAGCAAGATTGAAAGCAAAGGAAGGGGAGGAATAAAATGACAAACAGAAAGAGAAGAAGAAAGCAAGTGAAGGGTGGAGGGGCCACACACTGGAGCTCTTTGATCCTAACAAACCCCTCTCACCCTGACACCACCATGCCATCTGTGGCCCGCACTGTGTGTGTGTGTGTGCCTATATGTGTGTGTGTGTGAGAGAGAGACAGAGGAGACAGTGACAAAGGAACAAGGAGATAGAGGGAAACAGATACAGACGAGGTGTGTATATTGTTGTTTTTATGATCTGAATCAAGTTCAGTCACAGATTCAAACCTGCGCTTCTTAATCTGTGTTGTTTCAGAATCCCAAATTGTGTCATCCACAAACTATAAGAGAGTGTGAGCTTACACTCGGGGATGAAGAAGACAGTGTTGTGTCTCTTTGGTATTTTTATTCTATATACTGCAATACGCCATTTATCTGAGGCCTCCAGCTCTCATGATGATCTGTTTAGGTAATAAATATTAATAACATAATTTGGGTGTCATACACCTTTAAAGCTACAGGATTCTGAAAATTTAAAAATGGGTAATTTGTCAACCCTCTGGTCAAATGCCACAATTAGCATTCTGACCACTTATTGATGTGTGTGTGTGTGTGTGTGTGTGTGTGTGTGTGTGTGTGATGGATGCCTGATGCCAGACATCAAACTCCAGCCACCTCAGCGTGTAATGTGTGTATTGACGGGGAATTATGAATGCAGTGACGACGGGACAGCGGTGGTCAAAGTGCCCTCAGGTGCTACAATGCATTAACTACACAGATCACACGAACACGAACACACACACGCACACACACACACACACACACACACACACACACACACACACACACACACGTCCTGCCTGTCTTCTGGTCCTATATCTGTCTTGCTGTATAAATCCGACCAAACTATCTGTCCCACTCACATACACATTAAACATCATCATCCACAAGTCCATCAGCCATTCTTGCCACTTTTTTTCACCCACTTTGACTTTCACATGTTCTTTTTGTCCTCTTCTCATTTTCTCTTCCTGCTTCTATGACGGCCTCCCGGTGCACCTGCCTTTCATTACCGCAGCCAACACTTTTCAGCTTATACCACTGACCGTGTCTGTGTGTGTGCGCTGGCAGGAGCGGGGTCAGCATGCGGGCGGTCGACATTATACCGCGGGCCTTCCATGGTGAAGACAACAACCCCACCATGTAGGAGTCTTTACCTCCCACCTCACACTCCCCTCTGACATACACACAAACTGCCATGACCGGTTGCCCCCAGCGACCAGCTATTACCAGAGACCTTGTGCTGTGCTTCTGTGCCAGGTCGCAAGACATGTGACCTAACAGTGAGCACACACACACAAACACACATACATGCAACGAGCCTTCCTGACATTGATGCAAAGTCAACGCTGTGTTTTTCTGTGCAGGTTAAATCCCTTCATTCCTACTGTTACTTGATGGTTGGATTGTTTAAAGCTGCACTAGCCAATATTTTTATATGAACAATGCGTCAAATGACTATGTGTAATGTGACAGATGTCGCTTGTAGTGGCGAACCCACAGAGAATCAACTCCTTGCTGAAAACACAGACATGAGAGTGGTATCAATCTTCTCATCTCACTCTCAGGAAGAAAGCAAATAAGTGTATCTCCCCAAATGTTGAACTACAATGTAAGTAGTGAAGCTAATTACTTATATTTTTTATATTGTAATTACATGGATACAAATAAAAACCATTTGACATTTGATTTGAATTATTTTGCCGCTTGATAGCCTTTGAGCCAAAATCAAAAGAGACTAAATTAATCTTGTTTCCTATTACACAGGCTTTTGATCACATGTTCACAGTATAGCTACCGAACACAAGCACTTCCTTGTAAGTTTATAGTTCTCTGTAAATTTGCTAAAAGTGCTCATCCTGTTTTGGATATTTCTTCCATTTTTAGCACAATTGTTTGGCAGGAAACATTTAGAAAGTGTGTTTTCAGTTTTACTCTGTTTCCTCTGCAGTATATTGTTGTGAAGTATACAGAGGCAGTCCATGCCAGTAACTGTTGTCCTGTGATGGACCCGCCCTGCAGTCACTTCACAGTCTTTGCCTACCCACAGGCAGAAGCTTTAGTTAACACCATCTTCAGTATGATTTTCTTTTTTTTTTGGGGGGGGGGGCGGCATTTTAATCTTCCCACCACTGGCCTTTTGGTCCTGACCCAGTCTTTGCGCGACACTGCTCTCACAGGGTCCCTAACAGACTGCAGAGCCCCGGCTGGTGACGTCCCATAGGTCATTAGGCTTCTTCCAGGAAAACAAGGCAGAGCTAACAAGTGCACAGCGAGGTTTAATATGGTGTTAGTGCTAAGATGAGAGAAAAGCTGAAAGCTTGTCTCTGTGGCTGGCTTGGTTTGTGTTTTTTCACCCACTGACTCTCCTTCCAGAACCAAAACTGAGTATGTAACAGACAGGAATCAGAGCAAGACAGATAAAAACCCTAAAGAACAGCTATAACTAGGTCAGGCTGTGTTTTAAGATCTGTGGTTTTACTTGTTGAAATAAAATCTGTCACCCTAGCGTCTATGTGGAGACACACAGAAAGTATAAAAAACTGTCTCATTGATTACACAATCAAATATGTTTTATCTTATTTAACAACGCTGCAGGAACAAGGCTCTGTGCTTATGAAGGAAGCAAGGAGGAAAGATCAGGCTGTGTTAAGCACTTGTGCATTCACGCGCGCGCACACACACACACACACACACACACACACACACCCTCCCCTGTTGGGTGTAGAGGAGAATCAATATGTCTTTGAATGAGGGTCAGAAGGGTTGTCTGCCCAGGGAGAGCTGACAGATTTGCTCTCTTTTGCTCTGCTAAGCCCCTGCCTGCTTCTAAACCCCCCGACACACACATACACACACACACACATACAGATGGAGACACACACAAACATATAGATGGAGAAACACACACACACACACATACACATACAAACAGATGGAAGGAGACACACGCACAAAGATGTGACGCTTCTCCAGGAGGGCAGAATTCCAAGCATTTTGCCGCAGGGATGTGATATTAGACGTTCCACATCGAAATGAACCCTGCTGCGTAGCCCACTGAGTGTGTGTATGTTTGTACTGTATGTGTGTGTGTGTGTGAGAGAGAGAAGGGCGGTGGAAGCCAGGTTTGGACAGCAGAACACAATCTACCTACAGCCTTGGCAAGTGTCGTAACTCAGGGCAGGACACACACGACACAAAGAAGAGATAAAAACAGACACACAATTAAACCTAAACTGACACACACATTCACACACACACGCACAAGTACTAGATTAGCCCCCTGCTCTTGACTTTTACCTCTCATCAGAGCAAACTACTGCAACTGTTTTCACCCACCTGACTCCAATGTGCCCCCTGCTAACTGATGAGGAAATCTGGCCACAGAGTGATCATTTTAAATGGTTAGAATCTAAGCTAGGATGGTTTAGCCGCACATATGTACATATGCATCTTCTAGCATAACTGCAGGGAACTGTATTGTTAACTTCTGAAAGTGGACCGGACAACAGAGGAGCAGAAGATAGAGGTTGACTCAACAGTCGAGAAAAGGCAGGGGAGGACGCAAAAAGTATAACAGAAAGCAAAAACAAATGAAAAATGAAATCAGTTTGGTAGTGAGCTAAAGAACAGACCAAACCCTCTAGACGTCCCTGTAATATCTTGTCATTCATCATAAGCCACTTCTCTTAATTTCCAGGAATGTCCCTTAGAGTTGACAACCCTTAAATATTAATAGTAATCTCACATTTTATTCCTTAAAATGTGATTCTGAGAATGACTACAGTGGTGCATTTTCTGATTTGATGAATATTTCATACATGATGAAATGTATGGTATTTACAATCGTTGAGCATGTTCGGAAGTAACAGTCAAACCTCGTCTAATGGATGTGATTGCTAAGCTGATCAAAGGGCCCAAAGTCGTTTGAAATGGATCGTATGATGTGGATTACGAGAATGAAGTGATGGTGAGAGAATGTTCATCTTCATCTTAACAAGCCGTGTGCACATCCAGATGAACAGCTTCTCTCCTCCTCTTCAGTTCCTTACATTATTTTATTTTGCTGTGTCCCTCAGTCACTCCTCGCCGTTTCGCTGATAATCAAATCAGACGTGTGGATCCAAGCAGAAGTATGACTGTGTCTGATGAATGTTTTTATGTGTGTGTGTACATGTGTGTATGTGCCCGGTGTGGTTGACATACTAGAGCAGCAATTAGTAATCACTCATGGAGCTAATGACAGCAATCAATGAGCTTTTAAAACCAGCCATTTGATAATTACAACCATCAGTGGTCACCCATGGATTCATTATAGTACTACGCTTGCTCTCTCTCTCTCTCCCAGTGTCTCTCTACATGTATGTTAACTATTTCTTTCTTACTTTTTTACATAAGTATTTACTCCCTTGTCAGTGAGTTAAAATGTCCAAATACTGATTCTGTAATTCTGTAATGTCATTTATACACTTAAAAAGAAAGGGAGAATCATAAGGGATAGAATATACTGTAGTTGCTGAGAAGAAGAGCCTATTAAAATATTCTAAAAAATATGTACTGGAGCACCTTTATTTTGCAAATGTTTAGAAGGCTGCAAATTGTGTTTAGGTGGCAAGATAAATCCAGAGGGGACGAAGTAACGCGGTAAAAGATGAAGCAAGAAAGATGGAATAAAAAGACAAAGAGGGAGGAGTGGAAACAATTCTGCTTATAGAATCAGCAAGCAAGCCGATAATGTGTTATTCTTTCCCTTTAAGTTTTACCCACTTCCCACTTTCACTTTCACTTTCAGATTTTAGAATCAATTCAGAATCAATGCAGCTGGCCACCCCCCCCCCCCCTGAACAACAGCTGAGGTTACTTTTCGTTAAGTCAATTCAGGAAGTGGCTTTCTATGGAACTTCTTGTCACCAACTCTATTTTTCTCTTACACAGTAGCTTGGGTTTTTCTGTCTGTGTCATTTTATTTTTTCCTTTTTATTGTCTATACTTGAAACTAATGGAATGGCAAATTTTATACATTTGTAATGTCATATTTTTAAGCTTTTTTGGTTCATTTTCAATGGGCTTTTTATGTCCCAAGTGTAGTTGTGTGGACATTTGCATGGGCATTTTATATTATCAAGTTATCTTGTTTTGTCTTCAGATGAAATCATGAACCATAACCAACATTAGGTGATACAGAAGAACAATAGTGCAGTTTTAAAAACCACACACACATATATGTCTGAAAAACAATCTGAATTGAAGCTGTTGCGTCCAGTTTTTTGTGACCTTGACCCTAAAATCAGTTCCACTCAGTGAAAATGAAGTGTCTGGGTGGCCAGCTGACAACTACAGGATCTGAATATGAGCTAACCTACACATCATATAGATGCACCAGTGCGCCTGTGTGTGTGTGTGTGTGTACGTCTAGTAATGTGTGTGTTTGTGAATGCGCATTTGTGTGTGTGCGTGTGGCGCGGATGCACAATTACCAGGCAGGCGCGAATCGATAGGTGCCTGCTGACAGATGGATTAGCACGGTAAACAGATGATACACACACCGCTAAATTATTCATCTGCTGAACAGTGGGCTGGGTTTCCACACACACACACGGTGACGGGGGGGAGAAGAAGAAGAGAGAGAGAGGTAGGAGGGAGGAATGGAGGGAAGGAGGGAGAGGGGTGTGAATAAGGAGGATGAGGATGAAGAGGTAACTTGGGTTTCTTGAGTTTCACTAAAATGAGTCTTTCTTCGTTTGAAAATTTACTGAGAGGTTGTGACCTGCACCAAAGGTCATTACCTGAACTCAAACCTGAGAATTTATGAGTGCAGCTCTGCTTACAGACTCAACTACAAGGTGGAAAAAACACCCATGGACAGACAGACTCCATGTCCCTCTAATGCCTTCTAGATATGCAGAGGCACCACAGGGTCAACGTGAAGTGTCTTGCGAGGCATTTCAGATACCGAACACACACACGCGCGCACAACATACATCAGACACACTCATCCTTTTCTTTATCCGCGTCTTTTTCTGAAGTGCGGGCAAATCCGTGATCATCGACTGTTTATGCCTTTAACAAAGCCTGCAGCATGAAGGCAATTTCACACGCGTACAAAAACACACACACTGGAGGTACGTGGGAATATTGCAGCTAAACCTGATCATGCCATAGGAGAGACATGCACCATTATGTTTTGGAGTTGAAGCGTCTCACGAGCAGGGAACTTTTCAAACGAGGGAAATCAATGTTCTCAGATGGGTCTTTTGGTTGGAGCACTTCAAAATGTGGCTGTCCTGCTAATGTAGATAAGCTAATGTAAATTAGCATTTCACTAGAATTTGCTATGAAAAAAGTACATATTGTAAGGAAATTAAGGTGATAAAACAGGCTGTTTATACACAGACTTCAATGAGACCTTTAAGTCTTTGCCGCTACCGGAGTGCCCTCCCAATATTGAATAGTGTAGATTCTGGTGCATGCAAATCATATGAGCATGCACAAACGCATTCACACACACTCTGGCATGCATATAAAACACCCGTTATTGATTTGTTTCACCTTTTTAAGGGACTTTAGAGGCCTTTTTTGCAGCAGATGCTAAGCTTTGTTCCCTCTGGGACGGCTGCAACTTATAACAGCAAGGAGGGAGAAATCAAACGTGATGACACACACTGATATCTGATCACTAACTGCCAACTTTCACCTTCAGGGAAAGAATAGTTCGCTGTCAAATAATAACATGAAAAAAAAAGTCTTCCTTATTTAAAAATGTGTTTCACTTCCAAAAAATCTACAGGTGCAAGTGGTTTAGTCACTCTTGTATTAAAAAAAAGAAAAAAAGGTGTGTGTGTGCAGGTGCTAAGTAACAGGCCAGTCCAGCTTTGTGAAGCGACAGTGCATTAAGAACAGCTAACGATCTCGAACCCACAGCCCCCCCTCCTCTCGCACACACACACACAAACTGTTCGCTCGCATCATGGCCGCCATCAGCAGGAACCAATCAGATTTGATGAATAATTCAATATTAAAGAGGGTGTGACCAAGACGGGGCGGGGGTGGTGGTGGTGGTGGTGGTGGTGGGGGGGTGTCTCTGCCAAGCAAGTGGGCTTTTTGGAAACGGGCCTGCTGTTTGTGTGTGTGTGTGGGTGTGTGTGTGTGAGAGAGTGAAAGTGAGAGAAGCAAGGGGGGAGGCCTGTCACACTAGACTGCATCCACAAACTGGCTGCAGATTAGATTACTGAGGAGAGGAGAGGAGAGGGGGGGTGAGGAGGAGAGAAGGAGATGAGGACAGAACAGAGGAAGGGAGGAAAAGGATGGAGGAAAAGGAAGACTAGAGGAAGAGAGAAGAATCTTTCAACACATCTGCATTAGCAGGTACCCGAATGCTGGAACTCTCTTGAGAAATAAGCACATCTCTGCTTCTGCCAGACTTGAAGGTCCAACATGTGGCGTTGTACAAAAGCAGAATACACATTAACACTGTGTGTCATTTTCAGATTAATTGGGACTCTTTGGTAAAGTTAAACACATGACTTAAAGGATTACCACAGATTTTCTCTTGAGCTTTACTGAAGAGGATAAACATGTTGGAGCTGTTTTCTTCACAATGCCCATTCACTCTTTTCACCACTACCAGAAACTCTGGCAGTGACAGATGGTACAGTATATTTACATGTTTTGTACAAAAAAATCAATGAGCTTTGGTGCTGAAAAAAATACCACCAAAATGTAAAAGACAGTCAGATGCAGGCGTAAGGTTCAGGGCTGTGGCATGCCATAACCTTATGTGAGCTTGTGTGTGTGTGTACACATATTAAAAGCTAAATGTGTGTTGTGTTGCCAGGTGTGCTGTGGTTCTATGAGGCTCAGTGGAGTTTTAACGCAGGGTTTTTATTGGCCAAAGCTGACATCACCAGGGGAACAAAGTGGAATTCCGGAACTCGGGACGTTACAGACCTGGGCCTGTGTGTGTGTGAGTGTGTGTGTGTGTGTGTTTGAGAGAGAGAGAGAGAGAGAGAGAGACCCTATATGAGCTAGAAGAATTGTGTAATTTTCACTTCAAAGCAACCTATTTTGAGAATTCCCTGACATCCTGTCCTCAGAGTGGTCTACTTGATTTTTTTTTTTACATGTTTCCACTGTTTCTAGAAAATTCCTGAATCAACTAAAACAACAGCGGGAGCAAGTGAAGTGTTATGTCACCATATTGGCAGGTGTTCGCTCATTTGAAGAAAAAAAAAAGTCCTATTTTAAGAGTGAAAATAAGATGAAATGACTTTCGAGGTTGGAGAACATTTTGCAGGGCACCACAGAGGGAATCCTCTCATCTCATCCGCTCTCCTTCATTTGCCTTACACCAGCTCCAGTGGGCTCATTTGTGTAACCTACTCCTCCACACACACACACACATGTGCACACACACACACACACACACACACACACACAGTGATCTGTGTCCAAATGGAGTGGCTGGGCCAACAAAAGGCTCGACAGGAAGCGACTAATCCTTGATCTGCGCAGCGTCGCAACAATGACCGCAAGACGACTCACACCAAGTGACACACACACACACACACACACACACACAACACTTAGACAATCACTGCTTGCTTCCAGTTGCCACCCAGTGAGAGAGAAAGCGAGGGGGAAAGTAATGGCTTGAAAGAGAGACGGAAAGAAAATATTTCCAGATTCCAAATGAATGTTTCTAAGAGCAAAAGAGAAAACATGAAGTCCCAATAAATAGAAACCAAAAGCTATCATTATCCATATATATGGACTATATGTATGGATCAGGTGCATGAAGGCTGGTATTGACAGGGAAACAGACACACACTCCTCACCCTGGGGGAGCTGCCAGAAGGGCAGAAGGGCTCATACTTGGGGGTAAACAAAGCCACCACAAGCAGGACAGTCCCCAATGTGTGTGTGTGTTTGTGTGGGTGCGTGTGTGTGTGTGTGTGTGTGTGTGGGTGAGTGTGTGTGTGGCACACAGTGGAGACTGACAGGGAGGCAACATGAGAGGGACAAGCCTTTTAACATCTGGCTAAGCACTGACAGGAAGAAACACACACACACACACACACGGGCAGGCAGGCAGGCAGGCGAGTCCCAGTCCTAATTATTAGAACACTCTTACTTAACTTAACCCTGCCACTGGACCGTGACAGGCAGAGATGGAAGGAGGGAGGAGGAGGGGAGGGATAGGTGGAGGAGGAGGGCAGATTTTTGTGAGGACAAGGAGAAGGATGAGCGTTTCTGTCTCCTTGGATGATTTTTTTTTAACTCCGTACATGCCACGGCAGGTGGAGAAAGGCATGGAAAAGATGGAAAATTATTTTAAAATACATTTTTTTTTAAAACAGACATGACCAGTCAAAGATTGCCACTTGCAGGATCTGAAAACACCAGAACCCCGCCCATACGGTTTGATTGACAGGTGGTCTGTGGGAAGTGCAATGCAGAAATCCCACAGTAACGACTGCTTAGCACCAAAGACGCAAACAAAATTCAAACCAAAATCTGTTTGTCATCCATCAGCATCAGTATCACTATCATCCATCTTCCCTTTCTGAGAACTCTCTTTCCCCAGTTTATTTTTCTCCACTTTTTTTTTTTTTTTTTGCTACAACAATTTGTTTTACTCGTCCCCAGAAAGAAACAACACACATGACATTTGCTCTGCGGAAGAGAGGGGAAAAAGAAGATAAACAAAGAAAGGAGGCAACACCAAAAAAAGAACAGAAGAAAGGCGAAGAGGAGGATGAAGAGGAGGCCTCTCGCTGTGTGTTTTAACAGCTGTGTGTGATGCACTCTGTTAAACGTTAAAGCTGTCTGTAATACGAGAAATAGGCAAGTTTTGTGTTCTAATTTCTTGGATTGTGACTATTTTTTTAAGAAGATGCCATAAGTTCAGGTCAAGAGGCACATTCTGCCGGTGCTGCCAGTTATTTGACTAAAACCAATCAAAAGGTAAAGACAATACGTGTGAATACTACACAAATTTAACAATTTCTACCTGTGTATCTGGTGCTGTCTTAAGAATTCCTCTGCTTTTATTTCAGTCAGGCAGATGGGATCTGCATTTCAGCTCAACATCTCGCCATCCTCCCTCTTTCCCTCTCTCCTTCCTTCCCACAACCATTTTTTTCCTTCTTATTGCTTTTATCCTTTCTTTTATCTCACCCCCCCCCTCATACGTTCCTTTCCCCTCAGTCTGTGCTAAAAGAATTTGTGTTTGCTTTCTTTCCCCGCCAGCCATTTCTGTTTCTTTTTTTTTCACTTGTACATTTGTCTTCTTGTTGAGTTTTTCAGTCTAATTTTCTCGTATTTATTCGTATTTGTCTAATTGTGTGTGTGTATGTAGAAAATGATAAGGCACAATGAGCTCAACTCCCGATAAGGCCTTGAAGACTAGGGTGCTGGATCCTTAATGTGGTGAATAATGAAAAAGGAAAACTAGGACAGCACTCCAATATGACTTTTTAATATTGCCACATGAACATTTTGGGCAAGACGCCCTTCTGTAATGTGTTTTCTGGCATTTCTTGCCAGGAAACACCCTGAAGAAGAGCATCTTGTGTAGAAAATGTCAATTGGCAAATGAAAACAAGAAAGAAAGAAGAAAGATGAGGAAGCTGGGTTAGGCATTCGGGGTCAGGTTCAGTGTAAATCTCTCTCAGCCTTGTAAATGTGGAGAGCGGAGAGAATGTAAACAAACAGACTACAGCTGTCACACACTCATATGGGGAGATGCACACACACACACACACACACACACAAGGAGAAGAAGGGAGGAAGGACAGGAAATGATGGAGAGATGGTAGGAGAGAACAAAAGATAAGTAAGAGGCAGAGGAAAACAAAGATGGTGGAACGTGCTGGATACTGAAACACACAAGAGCCTTCACATTGTCATGTCGTGCAAAGACATCAAATCTCCTCCACAAACAAACAAGAGCACTGCGACAGCGGATTGTTTCATTTGTCAACATTCCCATTAATTCCAATCACACATCCTATAATTCCATTCTCTTCTTTACTGTATATTCACAAAAACCCTCCTCTGCTTTGCACCCCTTCATTCTTGCACTAAAACCTTACAATTTGAATACAGTAAATTGTAATAGCTTTTACAATAATATGACATGCATAGTCCTCTTAAGGCATGATGGGGCCTTTATGTGCAGGTTTAGCGGCTGACAGGTTAGCGGGTTTAGTTAACAGCCAACGTGCCTGGCGGTGCAGTTGGGGGATTTGGGAGGGCTTAGCATAGAGTAGGCCGCTGTTGCTTAGAGTGGCATGCGGCAGGCTCGGCAGAATTGCACGCAGGGAAGTTAGGGTTGTAGGGTTTTTCAAGTGTTAACATCATTTTTTTGTTTTAGCGTGAAGCAAAGAAGGAAGGATCACCTTCACACCTGTGATTAACTAGCATGACAGGTGATTGGGTTGCAATAGGATAGTACTACAACACATACATTCAAGATGTAAATGGTTTGAATGCAAGACAGATGTAAAAGTAGTAGTGCTGAGAATCTGCATCATGTTTTTTATTACTAAACATAGTTTTTTTGTTACTACATTGCATGAAATGGAGTTTCAGAACAGGTGTTGAGGCTCCAAACTGGACTGCAGGCATGTCTGTTTATATTACTTTAGTTATTGCATGGACAACACTATTGCCTGACAAGAACCTTGATATTATTCGATTCTGCAAAACCCAAGATTAGAGTCAATTGCAACTTTTTGTTTATGTCCAATCTTTACAAATGTTCACCTTTCTGCAATATCTGCACATAGCAACTACCATATGCCTAAGGTCGGGGAATGATTGTGGCTATGGTTAATAAAACACTGATTGCTGGTCTGTGACAGGACGCTATCCAGTACCCTGCTTGAAAGTCAGACATGGTAAACACAACCATCTATTACCTTGACCTCAACACCCTACTTTCTGCCTTGCTACATATAGGGCACAATGCTCCCTGTATTGGCACTGAACTTTGGCTTTGGATATAAACTGAGAGGTGCAGAATCATCCAATAAGGACAGAATTCCAAGGGATACTGGACTAGCATAGGTAATATGTTCACACATGCAGTTGGCACATATACGGTCCAGTCATACAGTCCAAGAGGTCATAAAGTTTTGGCTGTGCGGAAAGGTTTTGTGGATGCTGACATGAGCACGTGGAAGGTAATTTGAGCTTTAGAGAGTCAAAGATCACCTTCCACTAAACATTAGCATGTGTCCATGGTGAAATTGTGAAATCCATGTTTCTTTCCAAGATGCACTTTGGATATCTGTCTTCCCAAACCAGCTGTTAGAGTTCCATCATGACTGTATTGTACTATGCAATGATGAGTTGCGGGAAAGTTGAATATCAAATTCATGTGATCAGTATAACAAGTTCAAACCTAAAAGGAAGCCACATGATGCCAGCTAAGCTATCTCCGTTATGACTGAGCAAGTCCATTCGCTGATGAAGACCATAACATGTTTGAAAGCTCCAGAAAAGCTAGTGAGAGGACGTTGAGTTAAGATTATTGTGTCAAAACTCCAGAAGTGATTGGAGATGACTTAAAAGAATTGTTACTATTGAAATGTATCTGCAGTCGATACATACACGATTGTTTGGATTTTCAAGAATGGAGAGCAAGCAAAGTGTGTTTCCTGTCAGCTTTGAACACTAAATTATAATCAGTCCATGTAATTAATTTAGTAGAGAGATATCAGCATTTTAATGACAGCTATAAAGTCTATCCTTGTAAATAATATCAACACAGTTAAGATACAGATTGAATGACAGAAATGGACTCAAAGTTCATAAGCCAGACTGAAATCTACAATGTCATGCTTGCACTGGATGCGCCCTTGTGAGTTAAACCATGTAGCCTATGGAAGCATACCAAACTTAAGATACACTTATGATATTGAGAATTAAAGTTTTGGAAACCTATGAAACTTAATCTAGTAGTTTCAGTGTTTCCATTTTCAAACTCCTGCCAACATTTTTTTATTTTTTGTACCACAATCTCTGATGACACTGTATGATCCCAAGCATTATAAACCTCTTTTCACTGTGAGATTTTCAAGAGGTATGTGTGAAGCAGCACGAAGGCTGCTAGTTAGCTAATGTGTGTGTGAAGCAGTGAAAGCACTGTTCTCATGGGATTGTACCAAAGTGTTGTTTGTTCTTTACGCCTCCACTGGACAGCCAAAACCAGTGAAGGAGAACCCATAATTCTTTGCTGTAAGCAGTGCCACTGCACATCCAATTGCATTAGAAGCCTATGGTAGAGGTGGAGGCTACTTGTGCCAAGATTTAACCTGATTAGATACGGATTCAGCCGTTCCAAAAGACAGCACAGGAGCCCTGTACCCATCCTCCTATTCTATTTCTGGCCGCAGTCTTAGTGCTCACAAATCTGTAGTGATAACATGGCACATATGGCAATGACATACTACACACTCAAGAACCACAGTTCTCTTGAGCAAGGCACTTTGCAAGTACTCCAGTAGCTTTTGCTCAAAGCCACCACAAACAGAAAATGTGTATTTCAAATGCACGTGAAAAAGGTTTGAAATCAGCAGTCTAATACGACTACAATGGGATCCAATTCCATAGCAGAGTTGTCATTTCTTTCCTTTCTCTTCTTTGTTTGTTCTTGTCCCTTTCCCTCTCTCACTTTATGTGCTCTTTGATATCTTTCTCCTCCTTCTTATTCCTCCCCAGCCAGCCAGCCACCGGGTGTCATTTTCCCAATTTCCTTCCCTCCATTCCTTTCTTCATCCCTCTCTTTCTCACCCTCGCTGTCTCTCCTGCGGTGGTCTTTTTATCGGATCAGTCTCAGGTCGTCGCCTCTGTCTCTCATGTGTTCCATCAAGGATGCATCCCTCAAACACACACACACACACACACACAGACACACAGACTCTCCTTCCACAAGAGGTGGAGGAGGAATGAAAGAAGGAATATAGAAATAA
The DNA here is from genome assembly GCA_008360985.2 of Macquaria ambigua. Taxonomy (NCBI): domain Eukaryota; kingdom Metazoa; phylum Chordata; class Actinopteri; order Centrarchiformes; family Percichthyidae; genus Macquaria; species Macquaria ambigua. The sequence continues at coordinate 8,986 of VMKM01004004.1, read as the reverse complement.
AGGACACATAAAATGAATTTAAGAAAGGAGAGCTCAAATGACGAAAAAACAGAAAGACTTTCTCTTTTAGTTAAATTATACACTATTACACTACTGTCCGTCTCTCTCCTAATTTGTCACTGAGATCCGATGCAGCTTGTTGACATGTGTAGGAGATGTCGGTGCTCATGCTGAGAGCTGTTTGTGTGCCTGGAAGAGTGTTTGTGGAAGCTTGTGTGTTTGTGCTTGGAGCTCTCACAACCCCTCTCCCACCTCCCTTTTATTACAGACACACACGGCCTGCCAAGGTTTTGGGTATGTGGGTAAATCTTTTGGCAACAAGGCTGCCAGCGTGGAGCTATGATGAATGCTGATGGCAAAGAGCATGGCCGGTCTCTGAACCAGTCACTCACACACACACATACACACATACAAACACTAATCAGATTCCCAGTGCGTGAGGGCCAAATGGCATCCTTCCACTGGTGAATGCTAATGTGACCGGTGGAGCTTGTGGGCTTGTGAAACAAGGATAGGGAGAGCCAAGAGAGATGATGACAAGAGAACATATATGGGGTTGTTTATTGGCGTGTGTGATGCTAGTGTGTAAAAATTTGCATTCTTTTACAAATTGCAGCAAGTTGTACTTTGGTTTTAATTTGGGAGCCAGAATTAGATTTGACTGTGTGTGTGTTTATGTGTCTTGCTGTATAGGTTTGTGCATGTCTCTTGTTTGCAGGTTTAATTATTACAGTTGTATGTAGAATAATCATAGACTATGGTGGTTTAAGTTGTCATAACAATTTTCATAAAATGTGAGTACTGGAAATGTGACACTGAAAATCCTCCACACATTGTGCTTTTAGGGGTGTGTCTAATATGTATCGATGACCATACATCAGTGCAACCATTTCTAATAAGATGAAAAAATTGCATAATGGAAAATTGTTCAAGTGATGTGGTGTGTTCCTTCATTTTACCACACCAAAATATTGTACAACATAATTTTCATTACAAGAGTGTATTGGGGCTGATTTGTGTTTGCACTGGAAAAGGCTTTCAGAACAATTATGTGTAAGTCTATGTGGTTGTTATGTGAGCACATTACGCAATAATTTGTCTTAAAATATGTCTCACAAGCTAATCTTACATACAGATGGGGTGACAAACCCAACATAAAGCGTCTTATTATGGTGTTGTTCCACCACAAGCCTCCAGAACAGCTTCAATGCTCTACTGGAGGGATGAACACCATACTTCCAAGATATTCTCTCATTTTGTGTTTTGATAAAGGCGATGGAGAGCACTGTCTAACATGTTGCTCCAAACTCTCCCAAAATTCTTTCAACTGAGTTGAGATCTGGTGACTGTAAAGACCATAGCATATGATTCACATCATTGTCATACTCATCAAATCATGTTTTTCCTATAATTTGTCACCCATCTGTATGTGCAGTTCAATGTGGTTATAGTTTCCTTGAGTGCAATGTAGAACAGCTATGAATTGCTACTTACAGCGCTCAATGCGGTCCTCAGGGCTGGAGGAAGTCTCTCGATCAGACAGGAGGCCTGACACAGCGAAGATCTTTTTCCCACTGTCCTCCACTGCTTTCAAGGCGCTGCTGGGCGAGCCTCCAGGAGGGATCTGGGCACCACCAAAGTCGTACTCTTTCCCCTCTGCATCAGAGTACCGCAGGTGGGGTGAAGCCTCTGCATCCAGGCAGCCTTTGAGGCGCTTGGCTGGGGTGAAAGCAGACTGATACCCGCCAGGCGCCCCATCCCGATCTTCCGGTGGTGAGGCGAAAGGCCTGAAGGCGCCGACGCCGCTGTGATTCAGCATGCTGATTGGCGAGCAGTCCAGGTTAGGTGGGGCAAACTGATGATGGAGGTGGAGGAGGGATGGAGGAAAATCCCTGTTAGGGAATCCTGGTGGGACTGCGCCTTGGCGATGGTACATTGATGCAAAAGTGTAGGAACCATTGTTAAATGGCAAATGGACGTCTTTCTCAACAGAAACCGGGACACCAAATGGACGTGGCTGCTGGCAGGGAATCGAGGCATCTCGAGAAGCTTCAGCAGTTGAGGCCAGGACCATGAGGGCGGGGGAGGCCAGGGGATTGGGCAGGTAGGAGGAGCTCTCCATCTTGAAGGCTGCCCTGTGGAGGTCCATGTTTGGATGGAAGAAAAAGGTCGTAAGGATTTTAGGAGGAGGAAGAAATGATTCCTCCTCAATAAGATTTAAGACAATGTCCAAGACCCTTGGAAAGGGTCTGAGGAAGTGAGGGAATCTGGGTTGGAGACTTAAAGGATTTGGCGTTTTGAAGGAAGGGGCTCAGAAAAGAGCCGTTTGTATGAAAGGAGAGTATTCTTGAAATTAAAGAGTGTCAGCCAACGTCAGTTCAGGTTAGCGTGAACTCAGTTCATTTCTCTTCAGTGGAACTAAAGTGAGTTAATCTGTCTCCAGCCAAATTCACTTGAGCTCAGTTCAGTCCAGATCATTCCGTGCCAGGTAAGTGCTGTTGGGTATGTTCAGTCCTTCACAGACTTCACAGTTTGGACCACTTCAGTCCAGATGATAAATACAATAAATGGTCAAGATAAAGTTTTTCCTCCTGGGTAATAAGCAGTAAAAGCCTCCTTCCTGGAGAGTTTGTTGGATGTGTTGCCGAAGCCAAATGGTCCGGGGAAGGTGGACATCCGTAGGTCGTCAAAGGTGGTTCCTCATCTTCATGTGGTCGCCAAACTGAGGGGATACAAACACAAGCATTAGTTTCAATTAATTTCATCAGAGTTCTACAGTGTTGTTTAGGATTCTCTGATAGTTCTATTATCACCAATCGCAAGATGTTAGTCTCAACAAATTGAAGAACAGTTGTCTCACCTGTTCTGCCAAGTGGGAGACCAAACTGTGCAATGTGACCTCTCAACTGAGTTCTCCCCTAACACACAAAATGTGATGGGTAAAGATAATTACACCTTCTTACACATCACTTTTTTAGATTTGTGTTAAGATGAGACCTGCCCTTTGACAGATTCTCACTTCACATATTTGTTGAGGTTTCTGCCGTTTTGGACAGCCCTGAAAAAATCTTATCTGTGTTGACAAAAGTGCTTAAAATCAGCTCTTTTAATAGCCATAATAAATATTCAAATCCCTTTGTGCCCCCTTTCACATTTATCTTAGACCTCCTCATCTTTTCTTAATGATAGGTACTTTCAGAGACAAGAGGCGTGTTGCTTTTTCAACTGACAATGTCTTGCCCTCAATCTGTATGTAGTGGAAAGGCTGGGAGCTGAGTGGAAAATTTTTAATAAAGGAGCCGCTAGAAGCCAAGGCTTGAAGTCAAAACCTCTAGGGACAGAGTGTTCTTAAGCAGACACTGTTGTTGAAGCCACAAATTCAGAACCTCTTGGGAAAAAGTGTCCTCAAGTTGACACTGTTGATCAAATCCTGTAAATCCCTGCCCTTTGACAAAAAGCCAAGAACTATTTCAAACCCCAAACTTCTCCCACTTTCCCCTCCCCCTTTCCTTCTGCTCTTTAAAAAACTTCTCCAAACTGTTTCCACATCACATCTTTCCATTCCGATCTCTACAGCCCTCCACGTCTCATCTCTTTCCAAATGTCCCCTCCTTGTCCTCCATCCCCCTAATCTGTCCATCTCCTCCTCCTCTTCCTCTTCTCTCCATCCTCATCTCCTCCTCTCATCTCCCTAGCGCTATCTCTCCTCCCTCCCTCCTCCCATCTCAGATCTTGGTCTAAGCCGCTTATTCCTACCATCTCCCAGGATCTTATTGGACCAGAACCACTTGTCTTAAGATAAGGACACACACGCACATACACACATTTTACCCACACACACATCTGATAAGAGGCTATGTGGCTCAATGTTCAGCTTGACACCCGAGTCGGTGGGGCGAACACACTCCACACTCTTGTAGGCTATGCTACCCTCTCTTCTATCTCTCTATCTAACCACTTTTAATTCCCCAATTTTTACTATCTGTCCTCCCTTCCTTTTTACATCTCTCCTGTCAATCTCTTCTCCTCTCATCCCTCCATCTCTCCCTCCTTCCATCGTCTCTCCCGCTCTCTTCTCCCTTGGGTGATTCAGATGGGTGATATCATATCAGACCTCTCCATCTGCCATCCACGAGCCAGAGGAAATCTGACTGAGTGAATAAATTAGCCGTACTTGACCTCACGACCCCCACCCGGCATCCGTGGCAACAGACTAGAATCTTCCCTCCCAGGGATTAGATTGGAGCGTGAGATTGGCCGGTCGGAGGAACGCAGAGAGGCAGCCGATGAAACGACAAAATAACATTTGAGAGATTTTTATCCCCAAAGGGCAATTTGAAGGTGGCTGGCATGTGATGCGCCCAATATATTAAGATTAAGAGTAGGTAAAGATGTGCTTTTTTTAAAAAATCACATCAGCTTACATGCAAATAGGTTATCGTGAGTAATTGTACCCGATTTTATTAAATCAGATAAATGTATATGCCATTTTGTACTTTGAAAAAGCCTTATTCCCAGGTTATATTATCATAAAAGTCACCGTTGCCATCAAAACTCACCACCAAAGTGACTTGAAAAGGTCAAACATGAAGTCATGTGCAAACGTACATAAACACACAACAAATACAAACTCACACAGTATCAAGTAGCGGCCCGGCCCGCTCCAGACGAGCTTCAAAGCTGCGTTGACTACCAGCCAACATCAAAGGAGAAACTCCCTGGGAAATGAAAGGAGAAAATCTTTTATAGCTATCAGCTGTCCACAACACTCATTCAAATCAATTTCCAAACCTGATCTAGGCTTTGGCACGCTCCCCCACCTCCCACACACACGAAGAGACACACACACACACACACACACACACACACCAACAACTGCCAAGAGAAAGGAGAGAGGAGAGGGCCCAGAGACAGAAAGAGATGGGGAGATGTGAGATGTTTTACATTACCGCAAATGTACAGTAGACTAGTGTGGAGTGTTGAGAACGGCTTACGCTAACACGCCTCTGGTCTGGACAGATGCCACAGAGTCACATTACTCTCCTCCACCACCTCCTCTTTTCACCCTCTCTTCCCTACCTACCGCAATCCATCCTGGAAATAGCACCTTGAAAATGTAGCCATGACAAAACTCCTGTCTTTCTTTCTCCCCATCCCTTTCTCTGTCTATCGCTTTACTCCCTCTCCTCCTCTCCCTCGCTCTGTCTTTCTCACTTTCTCAGCTGGTGTCCTCTCTCTGTTCGCGCTGTATATCAGATCACGCTTTCTCCTGTATAACCTCTAAAGTAGGAGTGTGTCTGAGGTGTTGATAGCGAGGTAATACACTGATAAGTACCGGGATATTTCAATTTTATTATCATTACCCAGCAGGCCGAGGGGCGGCGAGTGAAGGGCCGCCAACGTGAAACAGCCAATCCAATAAGAGGACACTGGATATTCCCTTACAGGCCACAACAGGAGAGGAGAGGAGAGGTTAGGAAACTAGGAGAGGAGAGGAGACAAGAAAGGAGGAGGTGAGCTGAAACAAGAGTAAAGGGGAGGTGAATAGAGGAAACAAGAGGAGAGGAGAGGAGACAAGAAAATGAGAGGCGAGGAAGCAAGAAGAGAGAGGAGAGGAGACAAGGGGAGGAGAGGAAACCAGAGGAGAGGAGAGGAGTTAGGAAAGGAGGAGATGAGATGAAACAAGAGTAAAGGGGAGGAGAATAGGAAAAACAGGAGGGGAAAAGAGAGGAGACGAGAAAATGAGAGACGAGGAAACAAGGAGAGGAAAGGCGATGAAACAAAAAGAGAGAGGAGGGGAGACAAGGGGAGGAGAGGGAACAGGAGAGGAGATAAGAAAAAGCGGGGAGGAAAGAAGGAGGGGAGAGAAGAGAAAATGAAACAAGAGAAGAGAGAATAGGAGAGGCAAGGAGAAAAGGAAAGGTTAGGGGAGGAAACAAGAGAGGAGAAGAAAAGATGAGGAAATGAGGAAAGGAGAGGAGAGAAGAGGGTGTGATATCAGAGCAAAGGGTACAAATCTCATCTCCCTGGGTGACTGACACAAGCTGGCTGCCGTCTGGCCTGGTGGTCTTGTGTGCACATGTGTGAATACACACACACTAACACGCAGATACACATGTGCATGTGACGAGGCCTCTGGAAACCAATACCTAAGAGCCCTTCAACTGTCTCTCCGCATTTAACTTCTGTGTTCACTTTTGTATGGACGCTTTCACGTGTTAAAAATATGATTCTTATGTGTGTAATTTACAATAAATTCTTACTACACTTGTGATATCACACTATTATAAGTGTCATAAAGCTGCTTAAAGGCAGTGATGTTTTTCACCTCATCTCTAAAACAACTATCATAATTCCAGATGACATACAACTATGCATATCATCAATATACAAGCGCAATTACATCCAACGCATACACGCATAATGTCAGTCGGTGCCACTTACAATCCCATTTGCCACTGAGGGATGCCACCCACACATTGTCTGACACCGGGTATATGCATTTTATAATAGAAAATGTCACAGGGGGAACATTTGCCACGCTGTCATAATTTGATTACAGTGTGCAAGAATGATACAGCTGTCGGCACGATATTAAATACAAACAGCGAGGAGGGCTTTTCACGTCAAATCTGCACTTTAAGTGACAACGTTATACCAGCCGGGCGAAATTGCGGTGTCAACAACAATGTGCTTGAACATCATTCTGAGGGGGGGGATTTCACTCAGGAAATATGAGCTACTGAGAGAGAAGGGGCTGCGGGAGAAGTCACAGATTCTATGTAAAATAATTGTTAAATGTGGTCATAAACATTATTATTGTTCTTTAAAAATAATGACAGAATGTTATTTGCTTGTTGGAGACTTCAGGAACAAGTATCAGGGGGTTAAAGACATTTTGATGGTGGCATTATGGGTACAAAATATCACTTTAGGCCTTCAATGTTAAGGTACCTATGTCAGCTAGAATAAAATACTGTCTTTGTCTTCCAGATGTTACAGTGGATTCCTTCTTTGATCGAGAATCGGAGGAAAGAAGCATAAGCAGTTCTGCGTGTCAGGATCAGAAAAGTGAAAGGGGAAAATGGGATCCAAATAACTACACCGTTGACAAAGAGCACCCCGTCTCATCTCGCCTTCCTTTTTGTTGACTGGTCGGAATAAATATTTTCCTCGCATGGCTGCTTCGAGTGTGTAACCGACGCTTTTGCTGTTCCAACGCGGCACCGGAACTTGTCAGCTCGAGTTTTCCAGTGTGTCTGCTGAGTTTTGGAGAGGAACGGAGAGGAATCCAATTTTTGTTATAAAAACGTCTTGTCGACTGTGACTGGTGTGTGACTGCTCAGACTGTCGGGAAGCAAAGCAGCTGAAGTTTTTTTTTTTTTTTTTTTCTAATGGAGACAGAGAGAAAGGCAGTCAAAACCACAGACCTGTCTGAATGTGTGTGTGTGTGTGTGTGTGTGTGTGTGTGTTTTTGAGTACACACTTCCCGGTCCATGGGTATATTTAGAGATTGTTGACAAGCGTGAAAGTGCCCCTCTTATATTTTATTACCAGACAGGCCGAGCTGTGTCATTCATCTCATCTCTCTGGTGAACACACACAATCACTCACACACACCAGATCATGTACAGACAATTTACAGACTTAGAAACACTTAAACATATTCTAACTTGCTGCACTATAGAACTAAAAAGTGCATGCAAAATTATCAAAATACATGCTTCCACATTTGGTATATAAAGTATGGAGTGTAAAAGAGAAAACAAAACTCTGCTGAGAACAAAATGTTCATGTCCAATAGCCCTGAAACTCCAGTTAAAATTTAAAGCCTCTGAAGTCTACCCTCAGCCTCTGCCATCCTTGTACTCTATACTTCTCTCTCGCAGTTCTTCACCCTACCCTGAAAGCCTCTGCACATCTTATTTTAGGGTAATTACAGCACTGTACATTTTAACCACCATAAAAATCAACCACATAAACATTTTATAGGAAACTATCAACCTCAGGACTATGATCAGAGCAAGGTATACTAATACAGGTGCCATATTTTCAGGTAGATACCGTAAATATGATTGGGGAAAAATATGTTTTTATTATTGAAAAAATGCTATTTTAATCTTAGCTGCAGCCATTTTCATAGATGTAACATCCCTAATCATAACACAGTGGAAAATCTCACAAATGAAAGTAGGCCTTGTTTTGAGTTCCATGACTTTAGCCTTGACTTGGAAGAACTGTCTGAAACCACAAAAGAGCATTTAATCCTTCAGTTTATCTTGAAACCAAAAAGTCACCAAATGTGCAGCTCACATGTACGACATAACTAGAACCAAAGAACACTGAAGACGTTGCTTTAAAATGAATGAAAACACACAAATATATATAGAAATAAAAGGCTTGTTTGAAATGGGAAAAAACTACATTTTTCAGACATAGCAGAGTAAACCAGACCACTCTAAAGACTCCCTTGACCAACCAAAAGACATAGAAAACACTGCTATTTAAAACCCTGCTGTCAGATACTAAATATTTGCCGCTGCAACACACGCGTAGAGGGAAATGGAGAAAGTAAACTGCTTGTCTGTACGATGTGTGTGTGTTCTTTTAGCATAAAAAGCGTGAGCTGACCTGCACACAGGTCCACTCTGTATTCCAGACAGGCCGTGGCGTTTGTGCTTGCGCGTCAGTAGGTGTGTGTGCATCTGCGTGTGTGTTTGCTGATGTCCGAAGCAACAGTCGATACTATTGAAATCTACTCATTCATGTCTGGCCATGAGGCAAAGCTCAAATGTCCTTGTGAATAAGAATCACAGCCATCTATCTCGCCTCTCTCTCTCATATTATTTGTCCTTGTCTTTCCTTTCAGCTGTAAAACCCTAATTTTGTTTCCAAATGTCTTTCAAATATCCAATCTCGTGTTTCTCCCCTTGTTTTCCTCTTTCTCCTTCTTTCTCTCGCCCCCTCTCTGATATGAAATCTGTAA